>JBCAUG010056520.1:0-23329 GCA_038406175.1 Haplosyllis leylae | reverse complement strand
GTCCCCTCCACCTTCCAAAAAAAGTGACCAAAAAACCGTCCGTCAACCACATAGGTAGCTCTACGAGCCACCAATTAGCTTCATTGACTCCGACTCGACACACCACCGAGGTGACGACCAATTATCATCTTATTGAACTGCATTTCACACACACTTTGAAGTGCGGTAATTAAGCGATGCCCTCCGTATGTCAGCCTTAATTTAACGGCAAAAACGGTTCGTTAAAACGCTTAATATCCTGTGAAATGGCCATTTTCTGGTCAGTATTTGTTTACACATTTGGTAGCCATTTGCTGTTTGCTTCACTCATCAAAAGCTATTCTAAATTGCTTCTCAATAGATCACAAGTTTTGTTTCCCAGCAACAAGGTGTGTTATGCTTTTCTAATTTCCTCTTTATACATTATTTTTAGTTATTTATCCTAGAGACCGTTTACAATGAGAAAGAGCTATTGAGGGACGTGTTCAATATAATGTATTTGTCCGTGTCAAAAGGGCAACCAGACCATGATAGAAAACCATAATGCCCCTTTAATGTATACTACACTATCTTAAAGATGGAACATTGTACATGTACAAGCAAACTTATAAATTGCACAGGTTACCTTCGTGAGTTTTTAAATTTATTATCTTTAGAGTACCACGGAGTTGAGTAAAGCAATATCAGGTATGATATAAATCAAATAATGCTCGGTTGCTTGAGAGTGCCCCATGGCCCCGGCCAGGGGCACACCGGAAGAAAGTTCGAGTGTTTCTCAGTGCATGTGCCTTTCATAGCTCTGCCAAGAAAAACTTATTTTACTGCACGCATGACCACACCTCCTACTCAGTCATCATATCCAAACTCTTACACGGAAAAATGTAATAGCAATGCCACGAAAATACTACTTGAAGTCGATGTAAATTCAAAATACAGAAACCGTTTTGATACACTGGAACGTTGAAGTGGCACAAACATTTTGAATTTGAATTCTGAAGTATCACTTCTCAGCAGAAATTCAACTTGGATATTTTCTTTAATGTGGAGGGAATAATTCAGCCTTTTGTTACAAGTAACGTATTAGCCACCAGATACCTCTTCTTGAAAACGTTATGACGCCTTTTAAACCTTTAAGAGAAGGTAACTTAAAGTTGAATCCAGTGTTGAGATTGCGCCACACCTAAATTGATGATAAGGTCATCCCAATCATTAACGTAGTTTGTAGAAAACCTTGAAGTGTTCAGTTTGGACTTGTTTCGAATTGCTCATATATTACCTCTCATCTGATCATTCAGAACTAGTCATGGGTGACGTGAACATACACCTCTTATCTTCTCAATTGATTGAAATTCATTCCTATGGATCAGTCCGTGGCTGTTTTCAATCTATTGATGTTTGTGGAGCATGAAGCAATTATTGAAAATATTGAGATCCTGCTGAACAACAAGCTAACAGAGCCTCCCACAGAGCTAAGACCAATATGAAATCCTACATAAAAACAAACCTATCCCATACCTGAAAAGGTCTCAAAATTCAATAGAATGACACTTATCTTCCACCAAATAAATAATGAGATATTCGAAGCCTGTAAAGTAACTAAATGAGGTTCAATTACGGGTAATACTGTAAATAATAGGACCAAAAATATGACATAGGTACAAATCAGTAAAGGATTTCCTACATTAGTGTTTACTTTAAATAGAGACGTGTACATTTTAAAATCAAATGAATAAATTTGACTAAACAACAGTAAACATCAGTGGATCCGTCGAACATCAAATTAATCTGCTAATTTAGATCTATTTTATATGTATATTTCCCACCTTGATTATTAAGTACAATGAGATGTGTGTGATCACTTCAATTAAACACAAAGAAAATTTCAAAATGTATTAAAATGTTCCAAAAGAGTGAAAATACAGTGTTAGTAATTGTAAACCCACACGTGATACAAATTTTTGAGAAATTTTGGTTCGTTGATTTGGCTATTGTTTTCACAATAAAAATAAAGATGTATACATATTGGTATAATATGCATAAATAAGTTAACTTTGGCAAAATAAACACAATCCACACCTTTGTGTAACATTGCCAGTGTTTTGAACTGTGAATGTTTACACCAACTCAATGACTAAACACTCTTGTTACAACTGTTTTGAAACTCTACAGAATAATTATTATGTCTTAATTTTAGCAAATGAAATATTATATAGATTCAAATTGTGTAGAAAGAAACTCAATTTATTACCACGATTAGGCAGCGACTTTTTTCTAAACATTTGTTTTAAAATAGTTATACTAAAGATCACATGATTATGGAAAAATCTGTTCTGGCTCATATTTTACAGATTTTAAGGGAAGTGTGTTGTTCAATTCACTCAAGCAAGCATTCAAACCAAACTAAGACCAACTAAAATACTTCTAAATATGTTTGTCAACTCCAGCACAATAGAAAATTGGCAAGCAAACTCTAGGAATGAGTGGCATCACCATTTTGTAAGAACCCAGGTTCGAATCCAGGCCTGGCTCTGTGTTTACTTGACAGGGCAACTACATTCAGCCCTTTATCATAGTGCTTGCGATTCCCCCTTTTCTCACAGCACTATAATTTCATGACGGTGTCAATCTAAAAATGGCACAAAACAACAAAGACAATTTTATTGGTTTTGGTGAAGAAGTGTTGAACAAAACATAAAAAAGTTCCCCCTTTTTCCTTTTGTCTTAATTCATTTCGAATGATTTGATTTTGATAATTACTTGGCAAGGAAAGACCGGGAGTTTTTACTCTTTCTGTTGCTTTTGTGTTGCACGTTCGAATGCCTTTTTGTTATCAGTAGAAAAAATAATTGCCATGAAATGTTTCACTGATGAACAGAAAGAAAGGCAAAAGTGTTTTGTAAGCTTATGGGAAAACAGTTTTCATTCAGTTATTGGCCAAAGGGTGTTTTAAAGCCAATCATTAAATTTCTGTCAGACATCATTTTATCTGGAAAATTAATGCCAATGGATGGCGAAAGGATTGAAAGGTGCATGCTCCCCGTAAGCTTCTAAAACAATCGATGACGTTTGTCAGGGAAATTGATCTTTTATTTGCCAGTGTTGTAATGATTCCATACGCTTGTGCCTTAACCAATTGTTCACTGTGCAACAATAGGTTTAGGCTTAACATAATAAGTTTAATATTGTGATCCAATGATTAAAGGACTGCTTTCCATGAACTCCACAATTCTGTGAAGAAAGTTTCCTCCAACCAAAAAAGGCCAGTGCTAATTACAAAGAAACTCCAATTTCGTCAATAGCAATTATTTTATGTCTAAAAAAAGTGAATATGTTTTCCTCTTTGACATCAATAACAAACAGTTTACATAAACATTTAACACTGAACTCAAAAATATTAGCAAAAGAACATTGACAAAGTAAATGTACAATTATTGTTTTCCCATGTTGTTTTTGTCAAAATTCTGAACAAAATAACAAAAATAATTCATAGATCAATAATTAACATGATACTCATTATGCTGAATATACTTACCCAAATTGGCCTTGCATTAAACCTGGATATCCTCCTGCCTTCAGAGCAAACGGGAACGCTAAAATTAAGACAATGAATGAAGTGTTATGTTCACAAAGATCTGCTAAATTAAAATTACAAATTCACTTTCTGTTGCTATTATGTGTTTTTAAGTTTCAGAGATAGTGGCAATTTACACTTCAAGCCAGTGCAAAATTGTTAGTAAATTTAATTGTTGATCAGTAAATTGAGATATACGGGTGGTATTTTCCAATTAATATTGCAAAATTATACGCCGTTCGCAAGTGTTCATGAAGTGTCAAGGGTGATTATCATTTTTCATCATGGTTAATTATTTATAATTATACCCACCAAGGAAAATCATGCAAAGTGCATGTTCATCTCCATAAACTATTACTAATGGCATAAGAAATTAAAATTGTATGACTTTCCGTACAAAAATCTTTTAAAAAGTAATTATTTGTACAAAACTATTGCTTGGCGTAACTCGACATTTTGTCGGAACCATCAGAAAAGGGCAAGGGTTACTGAAAGGTTCCCAGTAAACGATATTCACACTTATGACATTGATATTTTCGGCACTGAAAAACTGATACGTACACACCACCATAAGATTGCCTTATTGGGTGTGCTGCCTCAACATGCCTTGTTATCTCTGTGATACTTGAGATAAATATGAAATTAGAGAAGGACGTAGCCCCAGACCCCAAGGTCAAGTAACGGAGATAGATTTCATGACGGTTCGGCAGTTTTCTTTTTGCATATCTGTCAATACGAGTGTTATGATCTTACTCACGTCTAACGAAAGATATATGGGAAAATGTTTATATCCTTCTGATTATTTAAAAGATCACACTATCCAGGTAGAATTCCAAGGTGTTTATCATTCTCTAGCAGTATGATATTTGTTTATCTTACAACTAAACTCGTGTCTATGGCTGTTGATGAACTCTTCCACTATGATACTCGATGAGTAAGAACAAAATTGTCAAAAAGTTTCACTAAAGATTTTACATATGAAGACAAGTGCATATATTCTTTTGACCCAGATGAAACTATCAAATGACCTTCATAGGGTGATAGTGAAGGTCAGAAGTAAGCCTTCTGTGTAGACACCTTACAGCGTGTCATGCGCATCCATCCGAGACATAATTAGCAGCCAACTGTTGCGCTAATGCCTCAAGGGTCATGTCAAATTTCAACATTATCCGTCACTCGTCACGTTGTAGCAAGGTATGCCACTCCTGCCTGATACGTTATCTTCACTACAATGCGTAATGAGTCGACAATTTAGTTGAACCCAACAACAATTTGTTTTACTCTGAGTCGAAATATGTATCACAATTTCTGAATCCATAAAAAACATGGAGCTGATCTAAGCGCAGAAGGTATGACTTTATCGCCCTCACAAGAATTTCGTACTGTGTGCAAAAGAAGAGAACAAGAAGGAACTAAATTGGTGCAATTAAAACTATTTTCCTTTGTTTTGTTGAAATGTTTCAATAATGAAACTAATTGATTGGAACCAATAAGGCTCTGTGTAAAAACACCTTCAAAACAGAAAGTGGCATCTGATTTTTATTGCAAAATCTTCATAACGAAGTAACATGCAGTTACAAAAAAAACATTTTATCTGCTTCGCATTGCTTAATGTTTTCACCGCGAGAACAAGCTATTTATTAATTTTTGATGGTTCCGGAGCCTAACAAATATAATTGGAAGTCTGCTTGGTGGAGGGAAAAATGCCAAATGTATTATCAATGGTTATGTGAGCCGATCATTAGCAGCGCATGGATGTGAGGATGATGACTGCATTGTGTATCGTGCCACATTTTTCTTGGTAATTTATGTTTCTCGTTTTGGCCCAATCATGGCCCATCCATGCCTGACTGGGAAAAAGAGGAAACTTCTGGCTTGAACTAATTTCAGTTCTCGGAAGAAATCGAACATTTTGTTTGATTTTTTTTTTTCATTTTGAGCTTGATCAAGGCAATATTTATTCTTCACAGTCTGTTGAAATACTAGTACAACATTTGCCTTTGATAAAGAATTTGTACCATAATTACAATGTACATGATACAAAACTGTTTCAGGTTGTTTTTTTTTTTTTGTTTACGGATTGAAGGTTCTGTGATAGCTAGTTTTGCCTCGAATCTCATAGTCATCAGTAAAGAGTGAGAATCTACGTCAGACCTGAGTATGTGATTCACCCCCAACATTCTGCCAAAAATTATCTCAATTTCAAGGCAAATGTGGGAGGGGGGGGGGCATTTCAACACTAACTGTTCGTGTTGCTTGTTGTTGCCTGCAGCTGTTGACGAGTAATACTATTTAGCTGGTATTGTTACTTGGTTCTAGTTTTTCTCTTTCAAGATTCACCCTCACCTTAAGCAAATAAACTGAGACAGTCACAAAAATCTTGCTTCGTTAATACACCGGGAAACATTTGTTGCCGAGATGAAGTGTTACATTATCTTCAGAAAGAATTTCCCACGAAATGCCAGATAAGATAACATTACTGTTTTGCTTAATTTAATCCCGTAGCTTTGAAATTTTACACCCCAGACTAAAACAGTACTGGGGAAAAACTTCCAAAAACTAAAGACGTAAATATTGAAAGATCCCCAGTGCACTCAATTCACACCTATCACTGTCAGCGTTTGTTGCTTTTTGGATAAAGTACAAGCTGTTCAGGTGTGATTTTTGCCTGTTCAAAAACACTTTTTCCATTCCTCAGTTTTACTTCACTTGCAGTTATTCTGCTACAATGTTGTTACTAAAATTAACTTCGTTAAATTTTGTAATAATGAAAGCATTCTAGATATTACAGTTTTAAAGGTGTGCAAATTTTCACATGTGTTGCGAAAGTATTAATTGCAAACTCAAAATAGTGAAGTCAATAATTTGTAATGAAATAATGATTTTCTGGATAAAGCAAATATATATGCCACGTGCAAGAAAACTGCACAAGAAAGCTCATATCACATGGTTTTTATCTCCGCAAAGACAGATACTTAAATGTCATCTCATTTATTATTTAAAGCTAAACTACCGTCATGCAACAGCGGAAAAGTGCACAGATATTGAACAGTTTTTTATATTTCTGCTGTAAAATGATGATACATATTTAGATCTATTGTCTCTTGGTCTGTGCTGGAGCATCAATAAATTCTGTTGTACCCAAACTGACACTATCAAAATACATTGAGCACACAAAAGATATTCAGGATTAAAAATTGAAGTAGAATTTTAAATAAAGTTGCCATGTGTAATTATCCTCCACATAAAAAATTGTGTTAGGGATTGAATTGTGTTACGAAAATGAACAAGGTGAAAACCTAAGGTCCCCAATTTTTTTGTGGGGGGGAGGGCAGAGGCGGGGAGGTTCCAGGATTGTAATTCTGGGTCCAAAACTGGTAAAATCCCAAAGGCCCATATTTTTTGGGGGGTGGGGTGGTGTTGACCTTATTTCCCAATTTCTATACATCTAGGAGGAGTTCATCTTCAACACTATATGGTTCCCCGAGCAGTGCCAGCGGGAACCATAATAATTGTTCCTGGTCGAGATATTTCCACTCATCTGGTAAGCGAGAGTTAATCTCCAAAGTTGCAAAATATCAGAACCCATCATTATGATTTGAAGTTTAAAATTATGGTCGTAAAATTATTAATTTATTAATGTACATGAAAACAACAGAGAAAAATTGTTTAAATTAGTTTACGATAATTTCTGCGTGAATCTTGAGTCTTTGCATTTCCACAGTGAAGTGAAGCCGTGTGTTTCACTAATTTCACATCATTAGGATCACTGGGGAAATAGAAGTGGATTTGTCGAGTGAAGGTATGCACCAACAGAAGCGTGCAAACTGGATTAAACCTGAGTGATTTAAATCTTGATCTCTGTGAGAAGGCTCAGATTCTCACCTCCAAGCGCACCACGATAAGCACGATAATGTTTGGCATGGATTCTACTAGGCTACTGTGTGGATCCACTGTGGTTTTAAATGGCTTTGCAATCCCTCGTGGTGAATATTTCTGAAAGCCGTATCCTTGATTTCTCTGACCTCTTAAAATCTACACAAGGTTGCATTGATTAATTGATGATTTGATCATGGTATTGAACCCAAATTTTATTCTGTGCTGTCACTTGTACCAGGAAGTTTCAACTGATTAAAGGGCAACCAACTTCTTCAATAGCCAGGGTCACTGCATACATGTATTTGCAATGGCTCTCTTTCTTGGACTGGAAAACATCGATAACATTAAAATTGTCTGTTACTGACTCTTTTAATTTAAAATGTAATTGATCCATTGAAAAGAAAGTTGCGAAAATCTCAGATCTGTCCGGACTGAGTGGCACACAGAGAACCGTATTTGAAAAGGGGTGATGGTCTCTTTTGGTCAATTGATACTTGCGGATAATTACGACCTACCGTCGAGCTGCGACAATGCCTCAAAGACATTTTCCCGCAGAAGGTCACTTAAGATCAAGGGTAACGGGTAACATGTGTTGTCAAAGAAACGTAAACACTTCATTGAAGTTTCCCCCACCATATGTGATTTTGGGAAACTTGAAAAGCCGCAATTTCCTTTAAGTGTTTTTATACAAGAGTATCAGCATTTTGAGTTATACCGCCTGAAGGGAACCAAGATATGCGTCATTTTGTGGAAATAATCACCGGAAGAGACCTGGGTCCTTTTTCCAAATCGAATGTAACACGATCCGGTGGAAGATATTCTAATTGTTTTTTCTGCCAATTAGTTCGATTGCTTTTTTACAATACGGGTCAGATGAGATTAAAAAAACATACATAAATAAAATGAAAGCGTATCGTTACGGACGTAAAATGTTGCGTGTCATTGAGTTTGCCTAAACATTAATATGCAGTGAAGGTCAATAGAAGGTCATCCAGGTGTTGTCCATATCAGTAAATTAGTCATAATTATGTTTCCATGCATATCGGCCGGTATGTTCAGCACATGTTGCTCGAACAATGAATGAGAATTGTTCATGAAGACCGATGTCAACTTCATGTTTGTGCACCGTGACATTTGGAAACTATAACGGAGGACGGAACAGGACACTGAACGGATGAATAAAGAATGGACTGAATAAAGGGATGAATCGCTTGATCACAAATTGAGAAATACTCGTATTAATTTATAATGAAAGCATCATGTCAAGGGACAGCTGTGGCAGTTTACCAATTGTTTGGTCTCCATAGAAATGTCACTGTTTCTTTTTCATCAGTAGCACTTAAAAAACGTATGCTAATTCACAAAGACCTTTTGTTCGAGCTGGTCAAATTTGGAAGTTGACTGAAAATAAGCGCAGCTAATTTGAACTGTGTGTGGGGGGACTTGCATCAAGGATGTCTGTTTGACAGTCAACTTTAAAAACACTCAATTAGAGTGGTCTCATTTTTCTCCGTCACATGTGGCAAAAAGGAGACACAAGTTGTCATGTTAAAGATTTTGCTGGGAAGCCTTTCATCAAGAAAGATGTATGCAAGATATCTTTCTTTAATGTTACTCCATTTTACATCATGTTGGAGCTGTATCGGAGGTTTTCGGAGCATGATATGAGTAATTTGCCAATATCTTCATAACATTATCAACTGAATATGTACACACATTTCCCATGCACCAAGTCTAATCGCAAACTGTGTCTCTTCCAAATGACATAGTTGAGTGTTTCACGATGCACAATTCTGTCATATCTGGCAGGTCTACAGTAAATTTTGAACACTAGGTATCAAACATTTATTGAATGAACATGTTCTAGCTAAGGTTACTCACCTTAAATAACCTTTACCTGTAAAAATTTAACTACGATATTTAAAAAAATGGATAATTTTCTCTGTCAGATCTGACACATTTGCTTATCGTGAAAATTTAAGTGTGTTAGCGAAAAAACAAAAGCAGCAACAGTTAAATACGTCATTGTGGCCTTACAGCACAGATTTAGAGTCAGGGGCACGTTCCTCCTCTACTGCCCGAGACTCTTTAAATCTGTGGCTTCCAGTCAAAAAAATTGAAACACTGCACGTCTAGAGAAATTTGGCATGCTTAAAATCATGGTCCGAGCATCGGTTCCACTTGTAAGGTTACGTACGTGACTCACCCGTGGCGATTCCACGAGGTTTGGCTCCTAGATAGGCGAGATTCACATTGGCTTTTCTACCGTCGATGATCGGATTCGGGTCCTTGCACGCTCGTTCTGCCGCAACTCTGTCGGACATAGTGACCTGTTGAAATAAGAACGAAAGATATAACAAGATTCTATAGTCTGACAATCGGAGGAGTCCTATAAGATGTACCGCAAATATTGTATGCACATGTATTAATAATACAATCATTTTGAATTTACCCATTTTGAAATTGAAATCCCCTATAAGTACAACACAGCTAAGTGTCAGTTCGTTAATTTTATGGTGATATTGACCTGGTCAACTTAGCTTTATTGTCGAGTTTGGCATGTCTAATCAATGCTCTTGCGTAACCACAACTACCCATTTCAATCACCACTTGGACGTAATCAAAATATTCCGTTACCATGGCAAGATTGGCTTTTGAGTCGAATGCAATGAGTTCTAAGGTTAAAATCAATGCAAATATACAGCAATAACATACCCTACATGGGTGTGTAAGTTTGACAGTTTCGTTGGCAGGAGAATGATTGATTTTAATAGAGGTATTGAGGTATATGAGAAAGTTCGAAGTGCCTTCTCACTGTGCAAATAAGCGTAGTCTAGCGTCTTACACCTTTTGTGGTATAAAAACGTTCACACCAGGAGTGCTAATTTTACTGCTCTAATTACTAGGTTCTTCAATTATTGAAAATATTCGAGCGTGACAAAACAAAACAGAAAATTCACGCAAAATTATAAAGATGTAAAAGTCAGTTGTCTAAGGTGACGGCGTGAGTTTGAAAATAATGGGATATGCCAAGATTTGAACGGGTATCAACTTGTTAACATGAGCTTAATCCATGGGAATTTGAGCAGAAGAATATAATGGAATAACCGAGGTACCGTACTTATCGGGTTGAATAGAAGTTGGGAAACATGTCTCAGCAGAGTCGATGTTCTTACAAAGAAATCTAATTATAATTTTACACATCCCCCATGGCTGATTTTATCCACATTCAAGGAGGGCGTAATTGGAATGTATTTTGTCAAAATGACGCAAAGACGTTTTTTCAGCATGTAACATAATGGCTGGTTTGAATTCAAGGAATTTGCTGTGAAGATGGAGTTTTAGTCTGAAACTCTTGGGATATTTGTGACGGTTTCCTTGACTAAATTTGGTCTTCTGAAACTAATGTCTCCCACATTTGGGTGTGATTTTTAATTAGGAATCCATCTTCATTAGGAGTATTAGGGAAGGTCGTTTTGCACTTCAACGCGCACACAGTTTATCTATGGCAGCAGGGGACTACTATCCCCTTGCGTAACTGGGAATAAGACCAGTTGACCATCCAGCTTTTCCAGATTATTTGCACAACGTTTCCCAACGTTCTAATCGCATTAAAGTAAACACACGCTTCATTTTCCTAAAACATGTCATTTATTATTTCAGTCCTCTTAGGAAATAATTGATTCCAGTTCCTTCCTGAGTGGGTGATCTATTTCAGGATGGAAACGACCATCATTTTTTTTTAAAAAAATGGAGATTATAGTAGACCAATGACCAAAGACTGATCTTTACTTCTCCAGACAAGATAAATAGAATGCAAAATATTGTATAAGGTACGCTGGGCCTTGATAAGACCGGATAATTCTCCAAATTATGTTCTATTTTCATAGAAAAACCCCAAGGAATATTCACCAATATATTTATCTTCAAGACCAAGAAGCTGAGGAATTGGCTCTGGCAAAAAATGGTGTTTATGAAAGTTAGGTAGACAAGCTCTTGCGTTTGAATCAACATTACCTAGACAACACACGCACATGTTTTAGGTTTAGGGGAGATACGAATTCTGCTTCAACAGAGTTTTCTCACATTCAAAGGAAAGGCTTTGGATACAAATATGAACAAAATTAAATACATATAATGATGTCTTCAGGAATGAATGCGAAGTAAACACTTAAACTATTCTCTTTAACAACAAATAATGCGCCGACATGTTTTTCATACAGGAGATATTTTTCGCTTGTGAAATTCCGAATTACGAGTACCCGGTAGATTTGACTATTTTGCATGTATTGCACAAATGTGGCATATTTTTATGTACACAAAAACTTGGACAGAAACCATAAGTCTCACGCAGAAGGAGCCAGGTATGTAGGCCAGTTATCAGAAGGAAAAATAGCCTGTAGGCCCTTCTCTCCTGCTGGCCCCTGCAACAGCTGCACACTCAACTTCCACAAACCCTTCATTCCAGCCAAGATTTCGTTCCTTTGCTGAAAGAAAGGCCTGCTGCTTCTGACCTACTTGCAGGCGTCTTTAGCCTACTTTTCGTAAACTTCTAGGAACATAATATTCCTAGTAGTACTATGATGCACATCCATTGTCTAATCGACTCTGGCAATCTGTTATTTTTCATGTTTTTTTATACTTTAGTTGTCACTAGATGACAATAACTTTCGTCTACGGTTCCGCAAAATTAATCATGACTCGACTATTATCCACAATGGCATGATGTGTTTTATAAAAATGTATGAGTAAACATATAGATTCACATGTGTTAAAGCGGACAAATTAAAGTTGGAAGTCACAAAAGATATAGATTTTTCTGAAGTGAATCATTTGTGACATGTTTCTAGGCATTTCTGGGCAAAAAATGCCTCGCAGCTGTTGCAACACAAACATGAAACTGAGATAAGTTACCAAAAAGCTCCAGCAGAAAACTCCACTTCTCGAATTTTCCTATTTATCATTTAAAAATTCACAACTTCACTGTGAGAGATTATTTATTTGATAATTGGGTCTTGTCGAGAAATGTTATCAGACTTTTGAAAAAAAAAACCCGACTTAATCAGGAAAGACAATGGTGGTAACATCTGTTTTACAGGGATGACTGACTGCGTTAACCTTACCCAGCTTCGAAGTCTGTTTCAAGCACACAAAGAAATCACGAGATGGTGATTTTTTAGATAAATAAATTTCAATGAATTGTCTTTTTGCAATCGATAATTTTTAGGTGTATGTCCCAAGTAAATTTGAATAACTGTTGTAAAGTTGTTTTCATTATTTTAGCCACACATGATGCTGGGATCATATGTTGCATTTATAAAAATTCCCCAAACTAGACTCAAAATCTATACACTTGGGTGTGGGTATTTGTCTCCAGGTAGTACATGTCTGCCAGGGAATATTGATAGGTCAAGATAGTGTTCTGTGCGACCAGGTCCGGCAAGGACCGTTTCAACTCTGTTTCATCTGTTTGTAATTAAGTTCAGACAAAATGTCATATCCTTGTGAAATACACAAAGAATATACATCTAAAACACGTGTCTTTTTGAGTTTAAAGTACGTTCTTAACATGTTTAAAAACGAAGTACAAAAGTCCAGTTTAATTGGTGTTATACTTCCCCCTTGGCAGTAAATACTTGGCAAAGTCTTTCCCAGATTTACCACATCTTGTGTCCCAAGCAATGAATCAATTTCCCAAAGAATGTGGCAAGAAATTAAATTTTGCATCCCAGTTTTGGGTATTCACACTTTGAAATCTTATTGATTTTGGTTTTGTGCTCATCTTTGAATTTACGAGAAAGCAAGTAAAAGAACTTACGAAGCCATATCCCCTGCTTTTGCCCGTCTGTCTATCTGTGATAACAACTGCTTCTTCTATGTCTCCAAATTGTTGGAAGAATTCTCGGAGAGATTCATCTGTGGTGTGGTAAGGAAGGCCACCGACGAAAATTTTTGTGAAAGTTGTGTCTTTTTGTTGAACTGCTGACGTTGGCGTTGTGGTAGCCATGGTTGGAGCTGTGCTGTTTGTGATCATAGAGTCTCAATCAATCAGCAAGTTGAGTCAAAATATTCAAGTCAACAAAATAAATAAACTGAACAATACAAAGAAGTACGATTAACAACAAAGTCAGTTATTAATAAATGCGTAGTTCAAATATCCGAAGACTAGTTAAAATGTGCCGCCTCTTCTATTTCTTCAACCAAACTTATGTCCTGCACGTGCGTTATGCTGGTGAAACAAAGAGGGATCAGTTGCCAGTAACCGCGCTGTAAAACTTCCTGGGAGAAAAATGTTTGTGTTCTGCGGAGATGCTCACTCAGTGTTGCTGCTGCTGGAGATGATGCTATGTACGTTCGTTATCTCCAAGGATGTTGTAGATCCAGCTTCTTTTGATAATTTTTTCGTCTTCAATGTGTTTCTCCTACAATCTATCTACGTAGTGCGCTATATTAGCTGTTCGACGTGGTATTGAAAAATGGAAAAACAAGATTGAAGTGTTCACACCAACGTGGACTGCGGTACAATTTGTGTTGAGGATGTAAACTGTGGAACTGTACCCCGCACTGACAGTAAACCGATGATGGAGGCTCGTTTTGTGCTACACTTCACGGCTGGGTGCATCTAGCAAGCAGACACAAGTCTCGGCTGGGGCAGGAAGGGGGAGGGGCCCCAAGGGAACCTGTAGCTTCAGCCGCTACTTGTAGCCACACCTTCTTCCTTCCAGCAGATAAATCATGTAACCCCCTTCGCCTGCAGGGACTTCTAGGATTATTTACCGAAACACGTGGTCCAATCAGCAGCTTCTAACCTGGCTGATTAGTTTACTCCCCCCCAAAAAGCACATGGTCTAATTACTTCAAAAGCTGTGCCATTGCATACTTTATCAACTTTTAAGCCATTTACGGATCAAAGAGGAGTGTGCCGGAGACGCGCGCCCGTTAGGTCCAATTTCTTTAAATTTCATGCAGTTTTTGGGAAATCATGGCCAAAATATTACCCCACCTTGGAAGTTAGTGCCCCCCACCGTTTGAGAAATCCTGGATCTACCACGGTAAGCTGTATTCTGTGCAGACTTGGGGTAAAGGTGGGTTTGAGCCCCTACTTCCAAAGACCAGGGTTCGTTTAACATAATTCATGTCATTACATGGAACCAAATTTGGCCGATAAATTTGGACTGAAATGAATACCAAAAGAGAAACTTAACTTAGTCTACATTTACCCCAAGGAACTACTACCGGTGTAACGTTTTCAGTCGCCCTCTGTTTTCACCCCCCCCCCCCGTAGTGATTGAAATCATCCTACCCTAAATTCCTGCCAAATATCGGTATTGTTATACATTGCACACAATCAATACCGATACTGCAGTTGGTAGGAATTTAGGGGATGGTAACTGAATTCAATGGGGTGGTTTTCTAAATCAGAAATTCTGACTTCAATCACCCGGGGGGAGGGGGTGAATGAAAACAGGTCTTTCTGAAGGCGTTTCATCGGTGCTTATATAAAGTGGGTATTTTGTGTCGAGTATCATCACTAAAAACCTATATCATGTTTCTAAACTTGTCTTTGTCTCTTCTAAACAAGATAAATAAATGAAATTTATACGCTAAACATCCAGTGCAAGCTGATGTCTATTCATCTTTTGTACGTTTCCAAACACGTGGACTATCTGCAATAGCTGAGTATTGGAAGAATTTTGAAGAGAATTTCTTCTCTTTTTTTTAAAAAAGAAAGACTACTTGTAACTTTGCGAAATTGGTAAAGCTAGGAATTTTTATATCTCAGTTTCCCCGACAATAAAATTGACAGATTTAATGTTTACTCAGATAAAATGTTTTCGTGCGCCTGCTGCAGTAATATTAGATAAACAGGAATGAAAGAACATAAACCAAACAATTTGCTGGATAAGATAGGAAAAAGAAAAGGTCCGCATGTTGTTGTATTCCAGGAACAGTTCTTGGATTGAAACTATCGGAGATTAGCGTTATTTGCAGAGAGGTTTTTCATGTAAAGGTACGAAGGATTTGCAACTATTCTCCTGCACAATCCTGTACACTTGAAATATTTTCTCCACTGGGAGAAAATAAAATTGACATGTTACCGAAATGGAAATGTTATGTTACGTAAGGTTGTGGAGTTGTGTATTTTTGGAGATCCAAACTGCATCAAGAAGTGTGGCTTATTCGTCTCAGTTTCCGTTTGAGTTTCAGTTTGCGATCTTACTGCCCAATAGCAATTCGTCGGATTTGCGGGCAGGTGTTTATTTACAGTTAATACATACCACAAAATTACCAATTTTCATACACAAGAAGAAATTGGCGTCAAATTTCTGTAGTCTACTAAACTTACTCCTTTTGTTTCAAAATTTACCATTCTGTGAATGTAGATGAATGGGTGGAGACACTTAGAAGTGGTAGGGACACCTCAACAGCTGCATGTCATAATCAAACTTGTTTGAAGGTTTTGCATTCAGGATGGTGGGGACACAAAAATCTAGGTTTTAGTATCTTTGCATCCTTTGCTCCCTTTCATGCCCTTTATATTAGAGGTGTGGGGACATCACACCTCCACCCTACATGCTGTAATGCCATTTGCACTCAGGGTAGTTTTGAGAAAACCTAGTTTTGAGGGCTTTATTGCTGTTTGTGCCCTTTGTACACTTCATGTTAAAGGTGGTGGGGATACCTCAATCCTACATGTTGTAACCAAACTTAGTGGCCAGCTGAGGAGCCTCTCCTCATTCTACACATTGAAGGTCAGCAGTTCTTTTGGCCACACTGATAACACTCCTGCCAAAATGCTGGACAACATTTGCCTCAGGTTGTCTTCTTTTTCTGAAATGACTTAGAGCATTGGCTTGAATCAAGGGATTTTGGCAGTTGCTAACAGGGCCATATGAGACTGCTTGTACATTTGATATTCTTGTTAAGTTCTCTAAGGTTTTTTTATCATTGATAATCTCCTTAGACTTGGCATTATGAACAAATTTTCTAACCTCAAAATGGGCAGTAACACAGTAAAGTAAATCAATCTTATGTCACTCCACTTCAGTGGGCCTGAATGGGAACAGACTGTTACTATAATTTGCTACCCATTTAACACTTATGTCAAGGGGACTGTATTGTACATCCCTGTAAAGTTTCAGAAGCCTAAGTAAATGTGCCACACTACTGGATTAATTTGAATCTTTGGGAAGGTGTGGTGATCCTGAAAGAACTGACAATTGAGACGGTTAACTGAAAGAAAAAGAACTGTACTTATTTGAGGTGTGTTTGTTAATTTGAATATTGGCTGGTAAAAGCCCAGTCCAAGCAAGGCTTAATGGAGATCACTGCAACAGATACATCTTACATCAACACTGAGCTGTTGAACCAAGACCCACTACTTAGAACTGGGTGCCTAAGGCACTGGTATTCTATGTCTATTGAAATTAGGTCACACCATCTTGACAACACTCCTGCCAAAAGTACTGTTTCCTACCAGAATCCAAATAGCAAATTACTAGAGCTAGGCCTTACTCTGAAAAGCCACTGACACTATATGATCCAACAATTCCCTTAAATAGACCATACAACCTAACAATGCCTTGGCTGTGTATCTGTTTCACAATCTCACTCCTGTATTGCCCTGTACTGACCATTGATCCAGTATAACCTCCACAGTGAGCATACTTATTCCAGATGAAAGAAACCACTACCCAGAGAGTGAAAAGGTAACTTTGAAGCACCTCACCATCCTTCTACAGACAATAGGTACAGAGTTACACAAGCAATATTCCAACATTTGATGAGATCTCATTCAGTTTATGTCTAAGCTGCTACCATGTTGGGGTTGGTAGATGAGCCAACACAGTGCATGTGTCATTTATTGGAACAAGGCATGTCATATTACAAGCAGTTAAGTTAATGGGACAGCCAAATCTAAGGTAATGTGCTTGGTGAACTTTACTGATATGGTTATAGTGAGTAACCATGCTCCTGACTGCATAGGTAAGAGCTGAATTGGGCACTGGACACACTCCAGTAAACTACCCAGTCACTGCTGACCACAAGGGCATATCACAGTGTGATACAGTTAATTAAATACTTGTTAAACCCTGTTCTAGTGTTGTATTATCATATAACACAGCATGTAACCCCCCTTGAAGTAGTACCACAATAAATCAGCATTTGTACAGATACCACAACTATGTGTTGGGTTATCATTATGTGCATTTGCTATGATCATGAGCTAATTGGTATGTCAACAGTAGAATGGAGACTGCAATAGGTACCCTACATACACCTACATATGAATTGCTGCCATTGTGACAGGATACAAACCTGAGCAACCACTGGAAATCAAGAAACTGCAAAAAACATCACAGAAGATTTTTTCTCCCCTGCAACCACAGAAGAAGAAAGAGCATCAAGAGTTTGAAGAATGAGGAACTAGAGGGAACGAACCAGAAACAAACTCCCCCAAGGAACTCCAAGGTAAACAAACAAATAAGAACTGTCTGCAAATGAGTGGAAAAAAATTTAAACTTTCAAAATGCTCAGTAAAGACACCAAGAGATAAACTCAAAAGAAAGGCTGAAAGAGCTTATCCAAACCATGAAATGCTGAATCAACAATAGTGACATGACATCAGAACAATTGATCACACCAATGATGTGAAAAGTTCAAATGTCACATGAATAGGAACAGCAGAATGGTGAGGAGAACAGAGATCACACAGGAGCAAGTATGAAAACTGGACAGAGGCATGAGAAAGTTACTAGATAAACTTATTACAGGAAATGTGGAAAAAATCCAGTGGCTGGAAAATGGCAAACCAAAAACATACAAGGCATTGAAAGTCAAGAAACAAATGAGCAGTGTATGATGTAAGTCTAAAAAAGTGCACATATACCAGTCAAAATCAAAAAGAAGTACAAGTCTCAGATGTGGAAGCAATCAAGATTGAGTTGGGTAATACCTTCCTGTACTACTGCTATCATCCAGAACAAAAACAGTACATGTGTGGAAAGAAATGACACCACCAGATACACAGTATACCCTAATACATTGCACATCATTTGCAAAAGAGATATCACAGTACTATCACTACTGTACTTTGCAGCACACCAATCATTCAATCTAAGGAAAGAACTGCAGTCAGCACTTGAATCAGTGGCATCAGAGGAACTCATCAAAAAGAAGATCCTCAACCATGGCTGCTGCTGTGAATTAGTTCAAAAAGTTATTAATGCAATTAACACAGCTGATGAAACTGATATGGAAGAAGTGTCTGTCACCCTGTTCAGAGAATGGCAAAGTGAACTCATAAATGCACATGTACCCAAGGAACACACACATATGAAGATTGGAGAATGTGTTCAAAGAACATAACTCCAGGAGAAAACAGGTGAAGAGTGTGGATCAATTAATGGAGAAATGGAAGAATTTCCTCCCACCACCCCCTCAGAACAAGGAGGTGGACAAACAATCAGAGGCATCATTTACTTCAGCCTCAGCCATAGTGCCAAGGAACATTCCCAAATATAAAAAGTGCCACCCATTGTACTCTGGTACAAACAGAAATATAACCCATTCGAGATCATTAACAACATACCAGAGCTTGATGGAAAGCAGGATGACCTCAACAGGTTCATTGCATCAGTAGAGTCATACAGCAGGCTCTACAAAATACAAAAGGTAGAAATCATGATCCTCAGAACAAGAGGGAAACCACATCACATGATTCACCATGCCGTCACTGATGACCCAGATGTCACAATCAAGAAAAAAAAACTTATGAGCAACTATTGTATTGCCAGAAGCAAAATTGATGCAGAAAGGAAGCTGTCTAAGCTGGCCATGTCAAACACTGAGATTATTGGTGAATGCCTCATAAGGGCAAAGACTCTGATAAAAGCAAAACTTAATTCCAAACTAAGTTGGACAATGGACTACAAGGCAGCTGATGCACTACATGTATGCAAGGGATTAAAACCAGAACAGTTCCTCAACAATTGCCTCAACAAACTCACATTGTTCAAAACATACAAAGAAAGGTGGGATCAATTCTATTTTATAGAAAGCAGTCTTGCAGAAAGGACGCCAGCAGCAGCTGGTGTCAATGAAGTACAAGAATGGTAGGAATACAAAGAGAACATTGAGAAAATGAGTATGAGTAATGAGTATGACTACAAGTCACACTCATGAAGGTCCAACCCACAAGAGGGAAGGAACACAACAGCATAGCAAGGCAGCAGCTACCAAAGAGAACATTGAGAGAATGAGTATGAATAATGAGTACGAGTATGAGTACAAGTTTCATTAATCCCAGTACAATCCAATCACAATCCTTGACAATCTTATGTTTTTCTTACTGTGGAGTTTCTATATTTAAAAAAGCTTCTCTTTTAAGCCTCTTTTTCAGTTTCCCTCCAAATGAAGCTGTCTATTATTGAATTGTATAGGATTAGCTTTAAAATGTTAAGGAATAGAACAAAATTGTCAGGGAATAGGTCTACAGCTTAGGTCCCTAAATGTCCAAGAATCAATCCAAATTGTGCAGGATTATTCCAACCATCAAGGATCCAGTCTTCATCAATCAAGTAGGAATGTTGTACTACAAAAAGCCACATTTGCCAAACTTTTTGGTTATTACAAATACCAAAACTTCAATTATGGATTGCAAGCCAACATTCATCAGTAATTTTGAGGCTTTTGTTACTCAAAAAACACAAGAATATCCAGATCCAGTTCTGTCAACAGGTAAGCACATGCTACTGTACTTGTTAGAACTCAGAATTATGCACATATCTTTATAAATAATTAACAATACTCTGTAAAACCTATTTGGAACTTATTAATATTATGTAAAATGCTTGAATTCTCCAAATTTCCACCCAACAAAATGTGAAGGACTAAATCACAATTGTACAGGAATAGACCAAAATGTCCAGGGCACATGGTAAATTGTACAGGATTAAAATAGATCTACCCTACAATAATTCCAGATAATGAAGAGGATTCTGAGTCAACACTCTCTACCCTGAGGCAAGATATATCTGAGAGATCCACACCATCCAATCTACCTGATATACCTGACCCAGAGGACTATACTGAAGACACATTAGATGTTAACAAGAACTTCTATGAAGGGCTGAGGGAAGTCCTTCCCTGGAATGCATTCCTAGAAGATTTGAAGAAGGACAACAAGATGATACTTGAAGTTAAATGTCCTGGATACTGTCTGATTGAATCTATTATTGCAGCTTTATCTCAAGCCTACAATCTCTCTCACACAAAAATCAGGTTATTGAGTTTATGTCCTGACTACACAATGTATATGAGGATTCCTATTACTCAAGGATAAGTCAACTTCAATCTTCTCAGCATGACCACAAGTAAGAAATACTCCAGGTTGAAGCAGATATGTACCTTCCAGCAATTTCTTCAGCTCTGGACATTCATATTAGAATAATTCAGAACATTTCTGGATACTTTGCAATCCCCCTGAACACTCTGCCAGGGAAAGCCAAGAAGGTTTTTACCCTAATCATAAAAGATGGTGTTTACCAACCAGTTGTCAAGATCCCAGATGAAGAAGTTACTGAAGAAACCTCTGGTCAGAATATTCACTGTGAAACCCCAGAACCTGTTGTAGCAGGTCCTTCAACAGGAAAATCTGGATTTAAGGTGAAGCAGATGACTCCATAAGAAATAATAGTTATTTCTGATACAGATGAACAAACTAGAAACTACTTCAGTAACCTCTGCTCCTGGTGTTATCCAGCCCAGAGAAGATTTAGAAGAAATTCCAATTTCCACTCAGCCTGTAAAGGATCTGTACATTCAACTGAATGAAGATGCAGACAACATTATTCAGAATTGAAGAATTGAAGAAAGAACCTGTTGAGGAGCCACTAGTTGACATAAAGTGGGAAGAAGCTGTAAGGTCCAACTATTCCAACAAGAGGATTAACTTTGACATGAAGCCTTACCAGGGTATGGTACCTGATGTTGGGAAGGAAATACCTCACGAGATAAATGGCCTGAAATATTACATTATAGATGTCCCAGGGGATGAGCCATTCTGCACAAAATACAGGGATGGATGGCATTTTGACCTGCACTCATCATAAAGGAAGGGGCTCAGAGGAATGAGAAGAGTTGGAAAATGCAGGGGCAATTTGCAGCAACACAGAATGTGCATACTGCATTGAAACAAAGAAGAACCAGCATCAATTCACCACAATAGACAGGAACAAATCCTGCTTTATTTGCAACAGTATTGTATACAGAAAACCTTGTGGGGCATATGAAGTTGATAGAATTCCACATGGCACAAAGGATCTTGGAAATGTACCACCAGGGAGAACATACCTGTAGCAGCAAGCCTGAAATTACAGTCCGGGATAAGGAAATTTAAGATACAGTTTAAAGATATCAAGCAAAAGTTACCCCAAAAGAGATGGCCCAGATGAGGATGACAGAGGAGTTGAAGAAGCAGTTTGATTCTGGAGTACTTGACATGGATAAAATTGTTGACAGTGAAGTCAAAATCAGAGAATTCTTTACCAGTATGGGGATCATACAGGTAATCTCTGTTGGACACTTGTTGAAGGACTGGTCCATAAGCACAATTCCTGTTATCACTTCATCATTTTGAAGTATCTATATCCCTTTGCAGAACTGTCTTGATGTAATGGGAAATGCCACTGGCTCTCCTATTATCCCTAAAACACAGGGCTTCTGCATACTTGTTCTGATTTGACTTTTCTTTAGAACACAGGGTTTCGGCATACTTGTTCTGATTTGCCTTTTCTTTAGATGAGAGAGGATGTTCCCCTTGTTTCTGTTTCTTGGCTATTTCACCTTGTTCAGGAGTAACACCTGGTGGAAGTTCACCATATGGATTATCTGGGAGCTGATCAATCAGGCCAGTGATGTCTTCTTCTTGATACAGGTTGAAATTGTTGAACACAGATGAGCTTATAATGGGGATGGTGTCTTCATATGACATGTAGCTAGCCATAACTAGAAAATTGAGAAATATTTAGTACTAAATACTAACATTTAACCATAATCCAGTATAATTTAACTGGCATGGTTGTGCAATGACATTCCTGTGCATTTTGTTGTTAACCTGTGACAATTTAAATGTTTAAGAAGTGCACGATGTGATTCCAGTGCATTTCAATCTTGGACAATTACAATGGCAAGTCATGTGGTATGGTAATCCTGTACATTTTGAGCAGTTAATCCAGTACAATCCAATTCCAATTTTCAAATAGTACCTCAAACAAATCAGGATGCCAAAGACCAATTTAAGTGGTTTAATTTAATACAGCTTATCATAGGTTCAAATTTTTGTGGAGAAATACTGTCAGAAAAAAGTGCTCAACTCTCCCCCAGAGAAATAGCCTTTTGAATGTACCACTGAATTAACATTGGAGTCAATGGGAAGAATTCAATTTATAAAATATTCAAATAGATTGTTACAAACTTCCCTGTATGATCTATGAATATTGAATAACATTCTTACCTGCTTTTTGGTTGGAAACTTGTACAATAATCCAGTTAAAATTATGCAGCCATATTCCAGTAGAGTAACAGAGGGTAATTTCGACACCCTAAGCAGAATTTGGTTATGAAAAGCCAGCTGATTACTTTTTTGAATAAGGGATGTGTTAATTATATGAGAAACCTTTTAAATAATTTTGCACAGTTATTACAGTTTGATCAAAAAATAAATGGTCGAATAGTGAGAGATTATCTGTCAACATTCTGAGGGGGGCAATTTCACCACCCCAGGGGTAATTTCAACAGGGGGTCCCCAAAGTAGCTAGAAAATTACCAGAACAACTGGTATGAAAGAAATTTGAAGCCAGTTTGTCTTAATTACTCTTATTTTATCTTTTTTACTCA
>JBCAUG010056409.1:0-15000 GCA_038406175.1 Haplosyllis leylae | reverse complement strand
GGTTCAGGTACTGGTGCCTGATCTTCCACAGATAATACTTTGTTCAAGCCAACATGCATTTGGTCTACCAGATAAACGTACAGCTCACTTAGAAACGCCTGGAATGGAAAAAATGCAGGATTAAAATACTACGAGAGTATTGTTGGTTATAATGTTCGATTTCACATGCTGATTGATTGTGGTTATCGGGTCGCATATTGTGAAATGACCTCTACCTGTAACTCATCTTTGTTGGCGAAGTTAGCTGTTTTGAGATATTTTTCTCTGACGATCTTCACAACAGCGTGTTTTAATTGTTCTTTGAAGGCGAAGTATTTCCCTGATGCATTCAGATGATAAATTAGCTTTTGCCTCCTGGAAATACGTCAGAGTGACATTAATAAAATGATTATTTCAAAAAATCTCCACGCAAAACATTAAACATGACCTAAGATGATACACCAAAACCAAACTATTAATTTCTGTTTTCTTGATATAAAAATGAATGAATGAATAAAATACCTTTCTTCCATAGTGTCATGACTAATATTAGTCTCATCTTCCGCATGATAGAGGTCCCCGAAATGCTCTCGAAGCTCTTCCAACACCATATTTGCGACATTACCAATCTGATTATGAAAATCTTCCACTGCCTGATAAATTAAAATTAGTCTAGAGCATCCGACTTGTAAAAAAATTGGTAAAAAATTATGGGGTTTTCACTTTCTCATATAACTGCCAGGGCAGTAGGGGACAATCTTTTCTTGACTTATTTCAGAAGGGATCAGGCGCTGTCTTTCACAGCCCGAAAATTTGTCCGTTAGTGATGAGAATATGCAAATAAAAACACAACATTTATCTACACTGAGCGAAAACGAATACAGAAGTGACAGTTCTTACTCTAAGATGGGTTCTTAAGAAATTCAAATGAATGGTGGCAAAGACAGAAAGAATTTTTTACTTTTCACTGTCGCCCAGTATAAATTCTTACCCTTTGTGCGCCATCAGTTCTCTTTGGAAAGAGAGGTCTGGGTGGTATGTATTCAGCAACCCTGCGAAATTATACAAACATCGATTCATATAAATAAGAGCATAAAGTATGATGGCTATTAACTAAGGAGAACTTACTGATAACTTTGTAGTTTGCGTTTATGTACAACATATGAGAAACTTACTTTTTGGCGAGTTCCTCTGGTTGACGTTTGGGTACGAGCGGTCTATTGAGGTTGATTTCCGCCATCACGTAGGATTTACTCTCAACGTACATTTGACCCTCGACGTTAACAACGGGTTCGCCACCATCAGAGGCCCCATCTGACGCCTTCATGGAAGATCCCTTAAATATAAAGTGCTCATGTCAACACTGAAATGGAATTGAATTTTGTTGACATTTTGGGAAGGAATAGGATTTTATAAACATTTTCAATTGTCTGGTACGGAAATTTTAGGGTATTTATAAGGTATTCAGATGCAAAAATATACTTTTTAGTTTCGGTGGTGAAGAATATTCTTCTTTTACTATGTATCAAACAAATCCTACGTTTTTCTTTAATCTGACTTTTGCTTGCATTCAATTTCGTTTTGTTATCCAAAACGATAGATTATTACCTTTTTGTGGTAGCTCACAACTGTGAAATGAAATTTGTAGAATTCAAAGTGCTAACAACACCAGTTTTAATGTGTGAGGTGTCACTGTGAATCAAGAGTCTTCTTGGCCAAACTGACCGTTAAGACAACATTGTGTGTGCCAATACACTTTCAATTTTGAGAAAAAAAGAATGTGCTCGATGTAACCCATGAGCCCAACACTAATGTTAAAATGGTAAACTTTTTGAT
The DNA here is from genome assembly GCA_038406175.1 of Haplosyllis leylae. Lineage (NCBI taxonomy): Eukaryota > Metazoa > Annelida > Polychaeta > Phyllodocida > Syllidae > Haplosyllis > Haplosyllis leylae. The sequence continues at coordinate 13,185 of JBCAUG010056409.1, read as the reverse complement.
TAAAGATATCTTCCTTGTGATTTACCCATCTATCTCGTGTTTTCTTGTTTTTTGTCTTTTTTTACATTAACCGATTATGATTCAGGCTCGGATTCCAACTCTGAGAAGGTCACAATGAATGTCAATGACAGACTGAGTCTGAATTGGACTTGATGCAGTGTGAGCATTTTTGCATAAATTCGAATCAGAGTCTGAATAGTATTTGGAATTGGGTAGTGCGAATAAGCCATTATCAGGCTACTTTTTGCCTTCTAAACTTGACATAAACGTGATTTACTGAAATTAATGTTGTGGGTTAATTCAAAATGTGTACATAATATGTGCAATAAATAAGGAATTAAACTCTTTTGAATGGCATGTAAAACACAAATCTACAGCTACATCCAAGTCCCCGTTGAACATGCACTTTCATTGTACCTTTTCCCCTTTATCTTTTTCATCTTTGTCATGCTTTTCTTTGCTTTTACCCTTTTCCGCTATTGGCTAGAAACCATAAACAATAGAAATGTTAGTATGTAAAAAGTCAAAAATTAGTAAAATATCACAGATAATTGTGTGCACATAATTTGATTTTAACAATTAACACTGGTCCACTGGTCCAGTGATGATGAACGCAAGTTTGGATTTTTAAGATAAAATCTGAATTCACAGCAAACGACAAAACATAATCCATTTTGGCATTCAATCATGATGTTGGCGATCCATAACTCAGCCTCATTCACACAATGCGATTACAACTGGGACAGATTAAGGTTCATTAACACTAAGCGAAAGGTATATCGCTTTCCGAAATCCAATGTGCTACTGTTTGGCGGAAAAGATCAAAAGATGTTTTCGCCTTTGCTCGAAGTAAATTGACCTCTACTCTGCGAAAACATAGGACTGTGCACATATGCTTTTCAGGCCGATCACACGAAAATTTGCAAAAAGGCTAATTTTTCTTTGATGTTTATCGTCGGCCAGCCTGAATAGCAGATTAGATTTTCTGAGAACCAATTTCTTAGTAATATCATTTTGACAATCGGCTAGTGTGAGCGACGCAGTAGCGGATCTACATTGGGGTGCGAGGGACGCGCCTCCCCCCCGACCAAAATTTCTTTATTTTCATGCAGTTTTCGGGGAAAATTGGTCAAATAGTGTATTGGCGCCCCCCTGGGCTTGGCGCCCCCTCCTCTGGGAAATCCTGGATCCGCCACTGCCGGATGGCTAACTATAATGAAATGTTTATCCAGAAAGCGAGCAGCACCATACTGACAACTGTACACAAAACATATCCTTCACATTTAGCATTGATACATGTTACAAAGGAAGGTGTCTTCGTGTGTGTCGAGAACACCATAGCATTTTGCTTTTGCTTCTGCCCTGTTGCTGCTTTCCTCTAAAACATTTGATACTTTCAACACTGATACCCTCCACATTATTGAGTTTTTAAAAGATGCTCCTATCACAACAATTGTGAAAGTTTATCAGATATATTTATGATACTGATATCTGACAATGTTTTATTAAGAATATTACTTATGAAACTGATGTCTGATAAATCTTTTTGCTGGCTCGTTAGAGTCAGCTATTTCATGTAAACTGGGGGTGTGGATACTTTCTTAAGAGAGTGGTGGGGAAAAATCAGGGTTTTATGTTAATTAGTGACCTACATGCCAATACTGTGATTGGTTGTGGTGGGGAGCACAACCAATCAGAATGCTTACATATAGGCCATGGCACATAAGGTGTGTAAGGGGCATGTAAGGTGTGTAAGGGCACGTAAGGCACATAAGGGGCATGTAAGGCACATAAGACTCATAAGGCCATGTAAGGGGCCCATAAGGCATATAAGGGCACACAAGGTGCATAAGGATACATAAGGTGTGTAAGGCGCATAAGGGCACATAAGGGCGCATAAGGCATCTAAGGGGCACATAAGGTGCAGATACTTTCTTGAGAGGGTAGTGGGGAAAAAATCAGGATTTTATGTTAATTAGTGACCTACATGCCAATACTCTGATTGGCTGTGATGGGGAGTACAACCAATCAGAATGCTTACATATAGGCCATCATGCACATAATATGTAATTTGATTGGTTAATATTTTTAACCAATAAGGTTGTTTCTTTATTTTGTGGAATGTATATAAATAGGCTTAACTTGAATTTTTTTTTGAAATGTGGACATCATAGAGGTAGGAATGAAGAGAGAATGTAGGGGTGTGGAGTGGCACATAAGGTGTGCATAAGGCATGCATAAGGGTATGCAGAGGAGGGTACACAGAGGCATGTTAGGTGCATAAGGGGTGCATAAGGGTATGCAGAGGAGGGTACACAGAGGTACGTAAGGTGTGTAAGGGGTGTGTAAGGCACATAAGGGGCTCGTAAGGCATGCATAAGGCATGTAAGGGCCACATAAGGCACATAAGGGCATGTAAGGGGCACATAAGACATGTAAGGGTATGCAGAGGAGGGTACACAGAGGCATGTAAGGGCAGATAAGGCAAGTAAGGGGTGTATAAGGCACATAAGGGTGCATAAGGGGCATGTTAGGCATGTATAATGGGCATGTAAGGGTATGCAGAGGAAGGCACACAGAGGTGCATAAAGACATAAAGGGGCATGGAAGGCATGTAAGGTACATAAGGGGTGCATAAGGTGCGTAAGGGCATGTAAGGGGCACATAAGGCATGTAAGGATATGCAGATCAGGGTACACAAAGGTGCATAGTGGCACATAAGGGTATGCAGAGGAGGGTGCACAGAGGCATATGAGGGGTGCATAAGGCACATAAGGAGTGCATAAGGCATGCATAAGTGTGTGTAAGGCACATAAAGGGCACATAAGGTGCATAAGGGTGCATAAGGGGTGTGTAAGGTGCATAAGGGTATGCAGAGGAGGGTACACAGAGGCATTTAAGGGGTGTGTAAGGTGCTTAAGGGTGCATAAGAGTGCATAAGGTGTGTATAAGGGTATGCAGAGGAGGGTACACAGAGGGGCATCAGGGTATGTTCCAAGTCAACATACACTGCATCATTACACCTATTGCACCCATTGCACACCTTGCACCCCACACACATCTCACACAACTTTGATTAACTACCTTCCACTACCTCTAACACATTTTCCAACTAAACATACACTGTACCATTATACCTATTTCACCCATTGCACACCTTGCACCCTACACACTTCTCACACAACTTTGGTTAACTACCCCTATCACTTCTCACACAAATTGTAAGTCAATATACACTGCACCATTAAACCTATTGCACTCACTGCACACCTTGCACCCCACACACTTTTCACACAACTTTGATTAACTACCCCCAATCACTTCTGACACACCTTGTAAGTCAATATACACTGCACCATTATACCTATTACACCCATTGCACACCTTGTACCAATATACTTCTCTCACAACTTCGATTAACTAATAGTGATGGGGCTGGATGAGTGTGGAAATGAAAACGTCATTTACATCACAAATACACAAAAAGTAAACTGTTCATAAAAAATACTTAATCTTTTACAATCAAACTGACACTTCTTGGACTTACACTTTAAACACTTAGAAGTTGTTTTAAACCCATAGTGACATAATCTATGCATTTTGAAAAAATGATGAAAATTTCAAAAACTAAATCAATTATTACACCATCTTAACCTTCTTGAAACGGCATCAAACTTCACCATCACATTGAGAAAATGCCCCAAAACTGATTTTACTAAAAATTTAAAAATTTGAGCAGGGGTTCCCCATCCCACTCCCCCCAAATTTGGACCACTGCCTCCCCCTGGCTTCTGGGGCACCAAACTCTTTTCCTGGCTACATCATACATACAGGGAGGCAAGAGCTCTATAGGAGACCTCACAAGGGGGGGGGGGATCTGTCATATAACTGATGCTTACCATCCAAAGTTAAAGTTGACAGTATTAGCCAGTCTTGAGATTCCTTCATACAGTGGCAGCTGAAAACTCCCTGAAAACATCCCAAAAACAGTATTTTTGCCAAATTACCATGACATTGTAAACAACTTCCATTAATTATCCCAGAGTGAATTCCACACACCACCCAAGTTAACATATAGTGCACCATTACATCTATTGCACTCATTGCACAAATTGTACCCCCCATACATCATTACACCTAGTGATTAGGGGGTCATTAAGAGAAGTTATGTTAACTTGGATGGTGTGTGAAAGTGACTAGGGGGATAGTTAAGGGAAGTTGTGTAATGAGTGTATCAGTGTAAGGTGTGCAATGGGTGCACTAAGTGCAAAGTGGGTAAAGGGGAAGACTTTCTAAGTGGTTCCAATAGTTTTTACAGTGAAATTACCATGACATCATGGTAATATGCAAATTAGGGACAAACAGACGAGCCAGCAAGTGGAATTCTTTCACTCTTTGAGATTATTTATAATTGTTACAATGATGAAGTCAGTGTTCAACTCATAGTATTGCAAGCTGTTAATGTGCTCAAAGAGATACTTCGGAATACAATGCATGAAGCAAAGGTTCACCGAAATTTTCACGTTCTTTGGCACCACACAGCTCAATAACACATATGATATCAGTGGAACAAATATTAAAAGTTTGTACAATAACTCTTTTTTAATGGAAAAACAGTAACCGCGCAGAAGTAGAAGCAACAGTAGCCGTCCCCTCTCTTTGTAATGCATGTTGTTCAATTACTTAGTCCGTAAATTCTCAAGCATCCTGACAGCAATGCAACGTCAAGAGCCACCACAATGCAAGCGGGTCTTAGCAACTTAATTCTATTTTAAACATTTTCATCAAAAGCAGCAATTTCAAAATGAAGCAGTCGTTCCTCATGCCACTATTCAAAATGTTCACAGTTATATTTCAGCATGCGTGTCTAACGTAAGGCTGGCTATCAATTGGCTGGTGACAAATAATAATCATTACTTTTGGTTTGGGATACAAACCTTCAGTTCTCCTCCGGTACCATACGAATAGAGTGGAGCCTCTCTCTACATGTGCGCAAAAGTTAGTGGTCAAATGACAATTCAAAATCAAAAAGACTATCTTCTAAAGATGTTGGTCTACTATAATTTTAATAATTCCGCTTACTTGCGATTATAGTATTCACACGTGACTGTACTCTAGGTGCATGTCAAGTGATCAATCAACCAATCGGGTAAGAGTTTAAAAATATTTTTACACAAAATTTTGCCTTGAAGAAATTAAAAAATATTACAAGATATCTGTTCATAAATATGTCCTGAATAACTTGGAAGGGAACTCTTTGAGGATTCCATGCAGCTTGTCGCAAAAGTGCGCAAATTTATGTGAATTGAAAGATACTGGTACCTTCATCACTGACGCCGCCCTTGATGGTTGCCTGAGAGGCTACACGTCCGCGGGGTAGAATATGCATTGTTAGTGATTAAGAGGACAAGTGAAAACTAACGATTTAGTTTGTTATAGTAAACTTTGTTTTAGGCAGTTTCTACTTTGCAAACTTGTATATAATTGTTTATTTATTGATATTTGTGCCAAAGTTTGAGAGATGACCGCCAAAAACAGAGCATACATCATTTCAAATGTCTATGTAAGATAGTTTTGCAATATTGCATGTGAAAATATAAATGTACAGATTAAAAACATGACACAGGTAAAAGTTGTGTTTTCAACGTTTTCATGTTAAGGTGAACCATTGCAATACTAACAAGCTTCTTTTGTTGAAAGGAGAAATAATTTCAAAATGTTCCAATCTGAGCTTGGTTTTCCTCATCGAACGCTAATAAACACAATCACGAACGAACCAACAATACTAATCTTTCCTTATCAAGACAATGGTGAGGGAACCTAGCCTTTCATTATCCGAAATAATTTGCTCAGATTTTAAAGTTTGTATTCTGTGCTTATTATTAAATTTCAGATCCATTTCATTTGATACCTGAAACCTACAGAAGCTGTTTAAGAGTTGGAAGGCTAAATTCCTTCATTTAATTTGCCTAGATAATGTGAAACAGCAACACACCACCATATGTGACGATTCTGCTCTCAGTTTTGCTACAGGCTTAAAAATATATGACTTTTATCTTGCACTATCTTCAGTAATACAAAAAAAATCTAGTTTCGAGTAAATTCTAGTTTAGTTTAGTAATTATTCAGTAAAGCAATCAGGAATTCTTAGATTTGCATTGCAGTTTTTCAAACAAATTATTCCACAATTTTAATAATAACTCAGTAGTAATTTGCAGTATGTACAAAAAGCATCCATATACAGTCAGCACTGACCGATACACTTACCCCCTTCTTCTGGTCTTTGGCCTTCGCTTCATCCTTGGCCTTTCCGGTTGGTTTAGGATAGGGTGAACTGGTGCTACGCATGAGTATCCCGTTTGCTATACGCATTGACTCTTCGGCCAGTGAACCTTTGCGACCAGTCTGAAAATTCACAGATGAGCTAAATCTCTTTATTCCTCGACAGGTAATATATGTACATTTAAATCGTAATGGGATCTCCAGACACAGAAATCAAACAAACTCAACAAAGCAAGAACAAGTAAAGAGAGATCGTCACTTTCCTTTTGAATAAAACACTAAAATACTGATTGACATCATTCTCAGAGAGAAGTCGAGCCGGAGTGGCCGAATGGTTTACCAACCTGTGCTGTGTGTGGCACATATGGTCATGGGTTCAAACCCCACCAATGCTTGTGGACACATGATCTGCAAGTACGTGGATCAAAAAGGCTGGGCTATCATGCTGACCTCCATACAAGCAGTAGGTGTGGCATCAGAGCTGAATCTGACCATCACACAGGATGGAAAGCATGCAAATGATCCACCCTGGCCTTGAAATCCAGGGCAGGCATCACCAGAATACCAAAATATGGGTTATCAGTAGCCGCCAAAAAGGACTTGTGTCCTCCAAAAATTTATTAAAAAAACATTCTCAGTATTGTATAATTACCTTTTCATGCATGTCGTGCTCAGTGAAAGCGTGCACTTTGTAGGCGCCCCGAATCCGTTGAACTGCATGGAAAGAAACAGGATTGATTTGACATGACTGTTGTACTTAGATCATGCTATTTCTAACGTAGATTTTTCCTTTAGGCATAGGTTTTCAAGTTGCGGCGGAAAAAAGTGCAATTTAATTGAGTATTATTTACCTCCAGGATACAGCAATGGTGCCAAATTCAGGTAGGCAATTCCATGAAATGATATGTGACCTTCCTCTTCCTGTAAAAATGACATATTTCACCCTTATTCTCAACAAGAACATTTTTAACGACAAGGTACGTAACGAGAGAAGGTAATGCCTTAATGTTTTTTTGTCCGCCCGTACTCAGTGGAAGGGGGGGGGGGGTACCAGGTCAGACAGGCGGGGTATCTGTCCCGCTCTTGACCCTTGGTTAGATAGCTGGGGACTTGCCCTGTTCCCACCTCCCTAGGTCAGGTAGGTAGAGAACCTAAGCTACCCTCACCTTGGGGGCCGTGGACAGTATTGCCTCGTAATTGTAATGGGAGGCTGTCTTGTTCGAAAGTATTGTTTAAGACTGAAGGGTCGAAATTGGAATTTGTCAGTATGAAAGAAAATTACCTTTTTCCCTTTGCCGCCGGATGGTATTGCAGTTCTGTAAATTTCTAAAGGCCAATAACGTGATTTTGCTATTTTTTCTTGAAATCTGCAGCAACAAAATTAAAGTTCAAAATTAATAGCGATGAAGGTAAAGAGAAGCGACAACCGAAAAGTCCAAAAGCACTTACAATTTCGTGGCTGACTGGTCAAGGAAACTTCTGCGTTCCAAATTCCAGGAAACTCGCATTTTTTCCTGCTCAGATATGTGCCTATGATCTCTATCGTCTTTGCCTCTAAAATCTCCATCCTCGTCTTCAATACTGTCATCTGCCAACATTCTGGATAGCCATATGTTAATATATTTTTTCAACAATGAAAGACGGACGACAGATGAAAAACTAAATAAATAAACCATTCTGGTACCATTTGCATTTGGAAGAATAAGTGGTTGCTTGTTCCGAACTTTTGAATCAGAGTGCAGCTGAAATGACTCACAGAATCTGCTATTTTCACAGAAGTTATTATTTTAAGTTTTCCCTTATGACTAACAATGCATAAAACTAACTTGTCCTGAATGTACACAGCATTTCCCTGTGCTATTCCGGGCATGGCCCATTTCTTCTGCTTGTTAGGAGGTTCTTTATCGGGACTTGGTTTCATTTGTCCCCCAGCGAATACAACGCAGTTTTCTTTCTGAAAGTAACATGGAACATTAACGTTTGTTCACTCAAAAATACTCATAGATTGAAAACATCGAAATATTCTATCCCAATTTTAATTGCACATTTAGGGTCATCTAAGGTAAAATTAAGGGTATATTAACCTCCGTAGAAAGTGGCATTGGTGTTGTGGCAGTGAATATATATTGTGCTGCATTTTGTATGTTCCATGAATCTGGTGGTGAATATAACGACTCAACTGTCAGGTTCATAAGATTAGTTTCCTTTATCTGTAACTCTGACAAGATGGGGTCGTTTACACTCACAGATACGTCCAGTTCAGGCTGCAAAAATAGTGTCATGCAATTCATCTTGATTTCATTTTGATTCTCTACTTTTGAGAGCCTGCATACTTGACATCTCTCTTTTTTAAAGTAATTATGTGCAATGTGAAATTACCCGAGGCTGGTCTGGTAGAAGTTGTTCTAGAGGGGAACCAGGTATGGCATGGACTCCTAATGTAACCCTGTGTTTCATTTCTCCTGAAATAGAATTACAATAACGAGTTAACGTACATGTGATCCCTTAGGTGGTAGTCAGGATTTTAAAGTTATGTTCACCATTATTGAACACAAGTGTGGCTAATGATACCTTTTATCACAGGCAACAAATCAAGTGTACATTGTCCTAGAACTACGGTCTTCTCCTCTCTTTGTTTCTTCTCCTTTGGAAGGATTTCCACGACAGTTACTAAAACCAAGAGAGGCCAATTTGTATGTTTGAAGAAAAATGGAAATGTTTAGCAAATTTTTAAAAGCATAATTTTACATAGCTACTTACATACTATTGGCTTGCATGATATTTCATCTATTGCAAGAGGATCTTCAAATGTGACATTGACTGCAGCGTTGTAATTGAATTCTGCTGGTGTCTCAGGCGTGCAATCTTCTTTTGTTGATTCACCCAGTATACGGTCTTGAAATTCGACTTTAACCAAAGCATTTACGGTGTCTCCCCGAACTCCTCTCTTCAAATCAGAGTTAAAGATGTAACATTTACGCCGAATTCGTTTCAAAATATTGATAATGAATGTCCTTGTAAGTTATATATTTGTCTATCAAATGGAATTTGATAAGACTAGGTGGTCATGCCCATGGATTCGAGTCCAAAACTGTACACAAATCTCTGCCAACATAGCGTCATAATATGCCACGTCGTATTACGTCATTTGATAGACCTGGTTGCCAAGACGTTGGCTGCTTTATTTAAAAGTTGAACTTACCAAATCCCTTGCTCTGATAACAGTTATCGTTATTTGCTCGGGAGCTCGCACATGGGTAAGCTCATTGTCTGCCATAATGCTGTAACAGATCGTCAAAATGATTTGAACATTCCTCTGCAAATTAAACTATCCTCGTTAACCGCTCAGTCTAGAAATAGATCTAACTCTCATGTCCTTTTCTAAGGTTGTAGACAATACACTAAGTTAGTCTAACTCAAGTAGATCTAAATCTAGAATTTATTGCACAAATCAAGAGTGATCTCCCAACCGGCCATGTAGATCTAGATCTAATGGGTCAGTTACAGCGCGATTCACGGAGCCAAGGGATTCACGGCCGTACTCCATTTGTCTGGTATTATTCCTTAAAATCCCCCATTGTCATGAATGGAGGGTACGGGCCAAGGGCTGGTCCGCACCCCTGAACACCGTACTGGTTCGCGGTTTGTGAATCGCGCTGTAAATGTTTAATTTGATAGGAAAACTGACAAATACTTGTTAACTATTTTCTTTACCCGATTAATAATGTTTTTGTCTGCCAGTTATTAAATTGTATGGTTTTATATTAAATGCATACAACGATTTAAAACATTTTCAGCAAAAAGCATAGTGTAGTCCTGGCAACAGTAAAATTATGTGTCCTGAGAAAATGTTAGAGTTTTGAAAGAGACAAATGTCATCAGCGATAAGGTGTGCTTGTGATATTTCAGAAACTGTCGTGTTTTGTTGTAATTTCCAAAAATTCTAACAATTCGTATTAATAAATTTTCAATCGTTTGGAAATAAACGACTTTGAAGTCATGATTTGTATTAGATTATTTCAGGCGACATCTTGTTTACTTCCGGTGAACAAGTGTTGTGGGCAGGTGTTTGTTAGATCCGACTACTTTCTGTATGTTTCTGCCATTCAGAGGAAACATTTTGAAAAAATAATAAGACATAATAATAACTAAACATGAGGGCTATAGTGCAACGTGTAACAAAAGCAAGTGTTACAGGTAAGGTAGGATTGAACAGCACTTTTATGTGAGCGATAAATGAGATAATTGTGATCAATGGACAATTCGGATGTGGTGATTGCAGAAAAATTACGACAATTAGAAGACTTACCAATGGCAAAATTTCTTTACACGGAGTATATTGGAGAGTGTTACATAGCTCAGTGAAATCTGTGAATGTGGAACAAAAGCGGTTACCCCAAACTCCTGTTCAGTTTATTGTAGGGGAAGTGGGCGTAAAAGTCTCATCACGGTGATGTAGAGTTCTCCAGATGACTTTTGTAGATTAATCCACGTTCATTAAAACATATATATTTCAGGAGAAAGTATAGTGTAGTCATGGCAACAGTAAAATATTCGTAAATGTATTTTAGTTTTCATGGGTGTCGAAATCTCCAAAGATTCTCCCCACGTCAAACACAGATTACTGTTTTCGTGATATCTTATGGCAAGATTAATTTTCAACAACTTTTATTTCCAGTCGGGGGAGAAGTGATAAGTTCAATAGGTCAAGGATTGTGTGTTCTGGTTGGAATTTGTCGAGATGATACGAAAAAGGATATTGAATACCTGTAAGTGTTCAACTTTTGCTCAAGCATGGAAGAAATACGACCACACTGCGGAGTAATTGACTGTACGGCTGATTTTAAAGCACCTGGAAGTAAATTCAGAATCAAATCCCCCTCCAAAAATGTCGCAGTGTGATACCTATACAATAGTTTTAGCGACCACGTAAGAAGGAAATGTTTTCGCTCGGGTATGTGATTCAGTTCAGTGGGGAGAGAGGAGGGGGCGAGGAATAGGGACGGGGGCCATGGTCGGCACACCTCGTTATGCTAATGCAAGGTCTTGAACTTATTAAATTTAATTATTAAGCACAAAAAGCCTCTAACGTTTTCAAATGAGAATCTACCGCCTGTGCACTTGTCGAACAATAATAATTAATTTAGTACACGTGTGCTGTAATCAAAGCTATTGCAACCTTTAGGTGCTATTTTTAATAAATAGGGTCAGAAAGGTACTGAATACTCGACTGTTTGATGATGACCAAGGCAAGAGGTGGAGCAAAAGTGTTAAAGACAAAAATTTAGAAATTTTATGTGTGAGTCAGGTAGGATTTTTCTTTTGCTGAAAGTTTATTCCGTATTATTACTTCTTTGTGATTCAAAATGTCAATTAAATGCCCTTTCTACTTAAGTTTACACTTTATCACATCCTGAAAGGAAACAAGCCGGACTTTCACAACGCAATGGGAGGGGAGCACTCGGAGCAGTTTTACAACGATTATTTACAAGAATTAAAGAAAGCTTATGATCCTGATAAGATTAAAGGTAAATCAAGCCTGTTGTCACTAATGCTTCATTCAATCTCTCACCAACCCCATGCATTTCTATGTCAGTGAGAAAACGGCATGCGTCAAAAATTCCACACGTTCCATAAAAGCTTTAGTTCTCCGTGTCTCACTTAGTGTTACTACACTGTGATAGCTACTTTTTGACCTCCAAGTGACGTCTGCTTTTTTGTTACTTTGAAAAACCGTGTTTTGCTGCTTTGACGAAGGAATTATTTTTTCAGATGGTAAATTTGGCGCGATGATGCAGGTTCACATACAGAACGATGGGCCTGTTACAATTCACCTCGAAAGCCCAGCTGACGTTCAGGTAGTACGATTCACTTATCATTTGACATTCTATGTAATTACCGAGTAGCAGGTTCTGGTTCAAATAAAAGATTCACGCGTTTTCCATGAAAACCTGTTCAATGTAAACTATCAATTATTTTTTAAAAATCGAAAAAAAATCGCTAGTAAAAGGAACATATTTTGTTCATTTTGACCTTAGGGTGACATGAAAAAGAGTCAAGGAAGACAAAATAAGAAAACTGAAGCTTCAAGTTCTGGAAGTGCGGCAGAAACACATTTGGGGGCAGAAGTAGATAGATTAGCATCTAAAACAGAGGAAAAGGTTAATATTTCATGATATTTATGTTATTGAGTTGTTAAATTTATACCCATGGGTTTTTTTCGTTCAATTGACAAAAGTAAAAGTGACCCCATGTCATCGTGCTTTGTCTGCTGTTAGCATCTTTGTCATCATCATGGGTAGAACTCCAGATCGCAGTTTTAAAGATAAGATCTTCAAATTTTGTGGATGTGGTAACCCATATCCTCATAGATACACACTGCATTTTATCTAAATCTGAAAATAGTTCTTGAGTAAAGCCAGTTTCATGGTTTTTCTTCAAATTCACATAACTTCATGTGAAATAAAGATATAAATTTCAAATTACATACAAAGGTAGACTAAAATGAGCTCCATATCTTAGATTGGTACACATCACTAAATTTGTTCAGTAAATGCCATTTATAAATGAATATTAAATACTTAATACTAAGTCAATGAACAATTAGCATTCATTTACCCAGTAAAGAGTATTTAGTGTATACTTATTATTATTAGACACCTGGTGAATACCAAGTATTAATATTTTATTTAAATAAGCTCATTATACATCAGTAAAGTCTTGTTCACACGTACCGACACCGAAATTCGGCCCGTTAAAGTTTTAACATTGTGACAATGGCGACGGTGACTTTGATGGGCCTGGCTGCACCTTCTGCTGATATTAGTGGTATAGTGGACTTTTCTTCTATGGGTAGTACTTCTCTTTTCTGACAACTGGTTAGGATGGCTTCCACTCTAACAA
>JBCAUG010056298.1:0-23337 GCA_038406175.1 Haplosyllis leylae | reverse complement strand
CAGAAGTCCAAAACAGGGGTAGCAGGGGCCCCGCGAAAAGGACATGTGTCCTACAAAAATTTAAAAAAAAAAAAAAAAAAAAAAAAAAAATTTCAATTACCCGTATGATTTTTCAACATGCCTCTGATCACTTAATTCCAAATATATTAATTAAGGTCACAACATTTATCAATAGATTAAACACTAATAAAAAATAAGAACAAAATTTGGTTGATTTAGCCAACAGAATGGTTTGTGTTACATCAGCTAAAACTCAACTGAATGTAAAATAAATTCTACTTCAATGTAATAATTAACTTTGCTTATCTGGTTGTTAAATTTAAAGCAGTTAAAAAGTTCAAAATTTGTGTTTCATAGCTTGTCGAGATATCATTTTTTCGTTGAAAATCGTTTGTCAAGATCTTGTTAGTTTTGATTGTATCTGGAAGGAATGGCGAGCAGGTCTCCCGACATCAACTTAAACTAATCTTGATATAAAATTCTACTTCCGTGTTATGATTCATTTTGCGTTTCTAGATTGTTTTAAAACAGTTAAAAGTATGTGGTTCAAAGTATTAAAATTACAGCTTGACGAGATGTGATCGTATTTGAAAACTACTGACCGTACAGCTTCAGTTCGAAGTTTTGGGTTCATTAATCTTACGGTTGTTGCACTATATGTTAAAAGTTCAAAGTAAGTCATTGTCTCCAACAGAAAACACCACAGCTTGTCGAGATATCATTTTTTGCAGACAGCCTTATCTCAAGATCTTAAAGATTAAAGTTTTAATTATTAGGTCCAGAAGAAAAAGAGGACTGGCCACCGACATCTCAAAGACTCTTTCCTGATTTTGGAAAAAGAATTATTATATCGATGCACATGGTTCTAGTAGTCGGGAGTTGGCACGCTGTGATTGGAGTTTTCCTTTGTTCCGGTGGAGGGGGTGGCAAAGTAGAATAAAAAAAGAGCAAACCAGAATTCTAGTTGGAATTGGGGTTTTGAGGGGGGGAGGGGGGGGTAAGTTGGAATCAAAAAGTGAGTGAACCAGAAATCTGGTTGGGATGGGTGGGGTGCTTGAACGGATAGTTCTTCCTTGGTATCTGTAGAACTGACAAAAGCTCTTATGCTCTGTCTGTCCGTCTGTCTCTGTGTCTATTTGACTATGCGTCAGATTTTTTGCCGATTTGCTGTTAAAAGCGTAGCTATTTCAATAACATTTATTTAGCCTTTTTCAAATTGGTAACTCTGCAATCATTATTGGAGAAATATCGTAAATGTCGCTTATTGAAGCTGCGTCTTCTTCCAACAAAAATGTGATACATCTTAAAAAGACTAAAGACACGAGGTTCATGCTAAATCTACCAGGATCAAAAAAGTGACGGCAAACCCTTAACGAAGTGCGGGTGCGCCCAATGTAAATAGTAATGTCAACTTAACACCAATTTTAAAATTTTAAGGAAAATCGCTTTGGTTGTTCCATCCGTAAACGGAGTTATTCCAAAAACATTAAACCTTCTGCTCTGAAATTGTTAAAAAACTAATCTACATGTGGTCTTTTGTTGACCTTAAAGTTCACAAGTTCTACCATACCAATGGGATACGGATCGATAAGTGTTGTAAAAAGGTATTCCTGCTCCACAAGAAGCAGTATCCCCTGCTCCTGCTGCTTGTTGTTCACGTTGACTTCTCGCACAGCCTGCATGTGTTCTATCGTGTGCGCTGTCTCCTTCCAGTATTGTCTTTTTCTGGATACGACAGACTTTTTTAATTGTAAGTCAGGAGTTGGATAATCTGTGGACTTTCTTGGAAGAGGTTTGTGGACACAACAGTGTACTTAGTCGGTTTTCAAAATGTTTTTGTATCTTTCAAAAGGAACAGAATTTTCTCGTTTATAATAATAAATATCCATCTGTTTAGCGCTTGCCTGTTAGACACTAAATTTAGACACCTCAATCGATAATTATGGTTATTTATAGCATCACAAAGTCAAGATATTGGTAACAGAGGGCATGTTGTCAAAACATTGAAATATTTTCGGAGATAATTTTGTTTTTGTGTTTGAGTATAAAACGCAAGTTCTGAACAAAAAGTTCATGTCTTGGCTTGCCTACATGCAATTACAGCAGATTACTTTCCAAGGATAGTTCAGAAGAAGCTGCATCTTGGTTATAAAATAGTATTTCTAATTCTACAATAGAAACGTGGAGCTAAAAGATCTGCTTCTACCTTTCTTTGTTGTTAAGCATCTGCTTTGACCATCGATATTGTCATGTGTCATCAAGAGGGTTATGCATTTGATTGTACTCAAAACTTGGCTATTACGATAGATTTAACAAAAGTTTGAACAGCCATAATTTCTTTTGTTGTTGTTGCTATTTTTCAACATTTCGACACAGGCCATTTCAGAAACTTGAAACGTCTGGCCGTGCAAGGGTGGCTCAGACAGCTAAAGAGTGGCACACGAATTCAAGCCCCACTAATGTAATTGTACAAATTTGTTATTCAAAAAAGCTTGGCTGTAATTCTGGCTGTCAAGAGGTCAGCAGGTGTTGCACCCAAGGAGAACCTGAGGAATCCATTGCATGTAGATGGTGGAACACACAAGTAAGGTATCTATACCTAACTTTGAAACCCAGGCCAGACATCACCAGAAGCCTAAAACATGGGTACTAGTGGCCACAGAAAAGGACTTATGTCCTCCAAGAAAAAAATGTCGGGGGAAAAACATTCTTAGGTTTATGCGGTGGTCTGACCGTTTTCGTCAAGACAAAGGGAAAAGACCCAGGAAAATGAGAAGGATTGCCAGTTCTGGAAAAAGTGGAATATCTGGAGACTGCAATCAGGCAGCAATCTCTGCATGTATTAAAATGGCTTTGGAAATGGGGTTTACCTTTTGATGTTTGTAGAAAAAGTATATTTTTAACAGATATAAATTCCAGAAGTATCAGATGTCCCCTTAGAATTTTTTTTTAAAAAAATACCTGGAAATTTGCTGAAAATCCTGGAAAGTTCCTAAAACCCTCATGAATTTCATCAGTTTAGAAAAGTGACTGCACTGTGAAGCAATTCCACTGTAGTTAGAAACTGGATGATTTTTGAAAGGTAGACTAGGGTGGCAATAACTGAAAAAAAACTTTGAAACTCCTGGCAGTTTGTCACGCCAAGTTCCCAAACCTTCACCAAACTCTCGTCACCCGAGTCGAAAGGTTTTCAAGTTTTGTTGATTAACCGTGCTTCGATAAAGAAATTTGAAGGACAAAATTCTAACTGAATAGCTTTGTAACAAAATTGAAATTGTTTGATATTATCAAGAAATAAGCTAAAGAATACCGAGTGGAAAAAGCGTTTTATCAGGCCTCAAATTAGAAGAAGCTGGGTTTGTCAACTACAATTAATTGACTTCGCCTAATAATGTATCTCCAAGACCTAATTTTGTATGTTCTGCAATCAGTTGAAAACAAAAATAGAAGAGGTATTTTATCAAGCAGTATATTTAATTTCATACTTAGAGTATTTGATATTTGTTTTGCACTGTTACCAAGGGCAGTAGTTTTGACAAGTTGACCCTCGTATATCGTTGTCATTACCCACATTTGTGTGCGCTTTTTCGTTAAGTGCATTGAGACTAATCAGATGCAGAAGAAATAGGGTACTACTCGTAACCAACATTATTCTTTTGTTATCGGTCGGTTACCTCATACCCTTTAGAAAACTTCATTGTCAGTGTGCAACATGGAAAGCACAAAACCAAATACATGTACATGTAACATAAGTTTGTGTCGTTTGACCCAAGATTTTACTGCTGTAGAATTTCAAACCAGTAGATGCTTGTAGGTCAATGAGAAGGTACATTCCCGAATACAAGAAAAGTTCCTTATTATGTAGCCGAATACAAGAAAAGTTCCATATTATGTAGCCAAATTCAACACGGGCAGGGTGTAGTCAATACTCTCACAATTTAGACTTCAGATTAGGGCAGTGTGGTTTAACGCCCCTACTCTCTTCGGAAAATGAAACTTCTCATGGACAACTTGGATTTGAGATTTTGGTAGGACGGTTCAACCCCCCCCCCCTCCCCCCACCTCCAAAGTGACAATGTACGAGGGCATCTTGAACCCGAGACCTGGGAGACCTTGTTCATGTTTTAAGTGCACGTCCTACCAATTCTTGTAGATATGTGTGTAAGCACATCATGGATCAAAAAGGCTCGGCTGCCATGCTTGCCACCAAAAGGCCGGCAGGTGTTGCACCAGAGGTGAATCTCAGGAAACCATTGCTTGCAGGTGGCAAAGCATGGCAGCAATAGATCCACCCTGACTTTGAAACCCAGATCAGACATCACCAGAAGTCCAAAGCAGTAGTATCAGTATCGCCACAAAAGGACTTTAGTCCTCCAAAACATTTAAAAAATGCATGTGTCACATCTGTTTCGTCGTGTGGCTAAAATTTGACGCATCTTTGAAGTGGGGTTACCGCACTCTGCCAAGCGAAATTGAAACTTTGCTTCAAAAACTTCTTAAAAGCAAACAAAAAATATCTTAACAAGAACGCGCAAAGAAGACACATGACAACGAGTACCGTGAACCAATTAATACGTTTGACATTTCATTACAGAGATATTTCAGAAAAACTCGTGGGGAATGTGGGTGATAAATTAAAGTTATCTCCCAAAATAGTCAAATTGTTTAGCCGACGAACTACAATTTGGGAGTAAAAGCCCGACAGCTTCACGCGGTGTAGTCACATTGTGAAAAAAGACTATTTTTAGTATTAAAAGGCTCACTCTGAAACATTATCGCGGTGCAGTGTAATAGGCCTGATATTAAAGGTCAAAAAACACTCATTCACTTCTAGTGCTAAATTTGGTTTCCCACCGAAGAAAAAGCTGTGATATTTGTTTCAGAAAGATTAGATATAACTTACAGTTGCGTTTGGATTTGGATTTATGCATCCTTGTTTATTTGGTTTGAGGTGTGAAAAGGACATTTACCTTTACTACGTGAGTTTGTGCACGACGGATGTGGTTGAAATGCTCTTTTTTAACGGATTTTAGTCCGTGTGAGGCGGCCAAAAGTCCGCCTTACCTGTTAGTGGACTAGTACTCATTATTGATTTTGACGGACTTCCTTCTGACTGGGACAAAAATCCGCCTGCGTTTTCAAACCGGCAATTCGAGCTCAGCGATGGTAAATGTCCAATGGGCAACAAAAAAGTTCAGTTCTCAAAAAACTATCATCCTTCAGCGTAGATAGGTAAAAATTGTCTCTCCTCTTTTTTACAACCGGAGCCTTTGTTGTTGACACCTGTGAACTGATTCGCCATGAAAAATTACATCTGGTGCAGAGAGGTTTACAAAGGATCTTTAGGAAGAGAGACAGCAGAGGGTGCCTTCTCAGCATTTAAACTCAGTATTTTTATTCTCAGTGATGAATATTATTGTATATTACACAATTATTTGGTCAGATTCTTTTCAGTTCTCTCTTGAAATAAACATGTATGTATTGCAAAAAAAAAAGGAGACTTGTCGAATAAAACAGTTATCTTGTAGAAATAATATGGCGTGAACTTTGCTTCATGTCTGATATGGATGGAGGTAGTTACTATTATTCTTGTCGTGACATTCTCAAGTACGCTAAATTTAGATGTTTCTTCGGAACAACTTGGACAAGTATATTGGGTTACATGACATTCCATACTTTGTG
This sequence comes from Haplosyllis leylae, assembly GCA_038406175.1. Taxonomy (NCBI): domain Eukaryota; kingdom Metazoa; phylum Annelida; class Polychaeta; order Phyllodocida; family Syllidae; genus Haplosyllis; species Haplosyllis leylae. Next base: position 17,655 of record JBCAUG010056298.1, on the reverse strand, counting down.
TTAAGTAACTGGTATTACATGCTGCTTAGTCAGATGACATCTTTCAAGTGGAAGTAAAAATAGTGTTTCAATATCCTCTATCACGAGAACACAAAGGTAGGCTGTCGATATTACTACTTTGACAGTCATAAAATATTGCCTCTGATGAATGCAGCTGCGATATAAATAAATTTTAAGAAGTAGTTGCATGTATAAATAACTCATTGTTGGCAGGCAGATGAAGCTGGCCTGGCCTTTTGCCGCAGTGAGAGATCAGTCCGTGATTAATATCGGCAATTGGACATAAATAGAACTAACTGGGAGACTTTCATGTCATTATTGCATTAGGCTATTCCGAAAGGTATATGTGGCTCTTGCCAGAAGGGGATCTAGCATACTTGAATTAGGCCTGTAAACGCCGAGATAATTTTTATTCAGTCGTAATAGCTTAGTTATGAAAATGAAAATTTGGGCACTTGTGAAGTGAAACACGATTGGAAAAAGGACTATCGATTGTTGCATAATAATTGTTGGGAACGTAAGTGGAAACTTTTGGCTTGAGACCAATGTTACGTCGTGAGTGTATTCAAAAATAGCGCAAGTTTGACACATATAAGTTGACACATGGCTAAGTAAGTACAAATAGTTCTGAAAAGGTGAAGACCTTTAGTTCATGAAGGCACATTTAAACAGGTGGATGTTTTTACTAGTACATAAATACGGGAAGTTAGTGAAGAAGTAAACAACACAAATACGTACATAGACGTTTGATTTAAGAGTAAGCGAAGAAAACAGGAACTTTTTACGTAAAAGTGAACGCATCAGAAACATAAAACGTTGTTCTCTGAAAATGGTTGTGGATGGAAATATATTGATGCTGCTATCATTGGACTATATATCGGGAATCGCAATATTACCGTGAGAGATTCTGGACTTGCGGACTTCACAGAATCACTTTTATTTTTGGGAGATAATAAACAGTGGAAGTAACAATGCTGCCTCCGAGTCCGGTTGCCTTAACAAACGGTCACGGAAAAACGGGCGTGCCGAAGACTTCTATCGTAACGGGAAGCGTCAGTCCGGCCGATAACAGCCGGAAATCACCGTCACCCTCAGGAAGGCACTGCTCGTCCCCGGTGTGTACCTGCAACAGGTCCCCTCAAATGTCACCCTCGCTCGCTCGTAGCAGGGAGATGCTGAAAGTAGGGATGAAAAGGAAGATGCAGTTTGCGATTATCGAGCACCCGCAGTGTGAGGACGAAGCTGCCGCCAACAGCGGCGATTCCATGGATTCTTTGGACGACGAAAATTTCTGTCACATCATACAGCCAGGTAAGATTTCATGCCACTTTTTGACTCAACATCGGGTGTGGCACTTGTTTGTCGGTATCCCTATCTTACTCTGTTTTGTGAGGAGATTTAGTGATGGGGAATAGAGAACTTGAGCGAAATACAGCAATCTCCAGCCAATCTTCTAAATAGCGGGACAAGATTGGGTCATGCGTTGAGTAACTTGGACATAATTTCAGAACAAAATTCGTTTTCACTTTGTGTAAAGATCTTCGTCCAACACAGACCAAACACAGTGGCGAGTTTTACTCACGAGTGACATTGCGCCTTATCCAAGCCTATTACAATTACATCTACAATACCTTGAATATTCCTGATTTTTTGAGTAGTGTGACAAACATACGACATGTTGGACTTTCTGGTATTTTATTGGTCTTGCGAGAGACTCTCTGTATCTGTGATGCACCCATGGATGAGATGTGACATAATTGGATGTCTCACCGTGGGGCGGAGGAGATGGGATGGGTGGGTTAAAATACCAAGTGTGTCCATGGAGAAAAATGTACAAGTGTGATTTCTACTGGAGAGGGGGTAAATCCCAAAACACTGAGTGCTTTCCGCATGGAGAGAAAAATACAATGTGTTTTGTTTATGTGTGTGGGGGGGGGGGATTGGCCATCGAAAGAGAAATGCTATGACCTATGTGTTTAACCCCCTCTCCAATGCCACATTGTACGATCGGTTGGCGCACCGTATTTAATGTATTAATGCTGATACTGGAATATCTGGTTGTAATGGCTCGTTCACACTGCACGGAACCGGGACAGGGACAGGGAACAGGACCAGCACAATAGGAGACAATAGATCAGGTTCCTGTCCCTGTCTCAGTGCAATATGAACAGTTCTGCATAATATATACAAACCCATTTTTACCCAGTCCCTGTCCCGGTCCCGGTTCCGTGCAGTGTGAACGCGCCATTACATGTAGCATGTCCACCATCCCTGGGGCATTTTACGCCAGTAGCATTTCAGATACATTATACATTGGGAGCGGGACAAATTTAAAATACAAACAGCATATCCAGCATCCCAGATACATTTTGCGACCCCCCCCCCCCAAAGGAACATCTTGGATGCTGGAGATGCTGCTAACATTTTATTTTTCAACCCCCCCCCACAAAAAAAACCCCAAATATTTACACCAAATTTTCCACTATAACATCATGTTTTCATTCGTAGAGGTCTTTAGAACTAATTATTCGTGTGTTTTCACGTTGAAGAAGCAACTAGGAAGTTGCGCCACGCTTCAGCAACTGTGACCTTGTAAGGTAAATCTCAACATTTTACGTTTGACAACACTGTAAAGTCGAAATGATCCTTGTTTTGTCCAACGAAAATTGCTTTTTTTTATTTTTCACCCTGGCCCTTCTTGGCTCCAAAACGAAAGCAATTGCTTCTCGAGTTTGTTTTAAACTATCATGCAATGTAAAGTAAGAGTTCAAAATATCTAATATAATAATACCACTTCCAAACGTTTCTTTTGTGCTCACTTCCAGCGACACTTATTCCGACAAGAGTTTCACAGTTGCAAAATTCGAAGTGGTGGTTTGGAAAAAAATATAACGAGTCAATAAATGAAACCACTAACATTCAAAACACTCATTTTACCATAAGTTTCTCCAGCTTATAAAGGTTTATATCTACCGGTTATGTGCACGACAATACTTACATTATTGTTGCTGTCCCCATCGCGACCGTATGTTCCTGTCCCGTAGTAATGCTTCACAGACGCCGACATATTCACCAAGACACCGTCACTGTGTTATCTTTAAGATTGCCAACGTGTCCTCAAGCATGCACGTCTGTATCCAACGAGCGTCTATTTCCGTGAGGGACGTAATATCCCAAAAACGTTTTTATAAGAGTTTCTTACCTCCTTGAATGATAACGCTTGAGATCCTCCAACAAGTGCATTTAAACCAGGACTAATCCCAAATATACTAGTAAAAAGAAATTTACTTGTGTTCTGCCCTAGAAAACGAAATAGATATGAATGCGACGCTCTAATGTCACGATGGCAAATGACACTGGAACAAATTTGTCACTGTCATTTCAGTATGGCCTACGCCATAAATATTACCAATCTGAGGTGTGACGTGTGCAAAATAGGTCTTCTGTAACAATTTCACTATGTTTTAAAAAACGGCCTCAAAGATGACAAGCACTTTTGCTATGTGCATGATGATTAATTGAAACTTAACATTATCAGTACGCGAACTGGGTGAATTTATTGTCTATCTAAATTTATATTTATTTATGTTTGCTTTTCCCCATGATGATCCGTGTTCGCGACAAGGTCAAAAAAGCCGCCTTTCCATGAACAGTACAAAACGAAAGTTATGCGAAAAAGGAGCCTCAATGGCGAAGGTAAATATCAAAATATTTGTTGAAAAGTTTGCTAACAACTTTCGGAACAGACTCTCCCGCGATGACTACTTATAATACTGATTAAAACACAATTTTCAAAATTGGTCAAAATCCCATAGAATTTTATCACGTCCAAGTATGGTATAGGTCGCTGACCACTCTCAATAATGTTCATCACGTGGAAATATACCCATTCCAAAGTTTACTGTACCCTTTTGGTGAAATGTCAAATGTTCATAGATTTTGCCTGTTGGTTGTTATATTGGTAATCCACACAAAAGAAATGCGTTTTCTAGCGATACATCGTTCACGTCTGCTTAAAATACCAATCATAAAGCGGGAAGTTTCAATACTTTTTTGTTTCACTTCGCTTTTTGTGGGCGATCGTCGCTGTCCTGCATCTAGGACCAGTGCACAGCTATTTTAGTTTCGGGGACATTAGATCAAGATTAATTTCTTTGTAAATTGACGTCCAAATAAAAAGGTATACTCAAATAACACGAAATATGGACATTATTCCCACAATAATCTGAGCAATTCAAACGATTAAATTCGTTCAATGCACCACATCTGTTCTGATAAAGAACAATTAGGTGTTCGGAGACAGTTGTTAATGCTATAATAGGTAGTTACTTTTTTAATTCTAGCAATGGCCTAAGCACAAAAAAGCGTAAAAATTCTGGATTGTGCTTCACTCTCGACGCTACACGTAATTAAGGCTTTACCTCCTGTTAAAATATGCAGAGTAAAACAGACTTGCGACAAAAGAGACCTACTTGCATAAGATCAAATTATGTCCGTCTTATTTGTCTAGTTTCTTAGTGTGTTACAGAGCTCTCCATAAAAATGACGCTTTTGAGTAATCTCGAAATACTGCATTATTTTCTCCTACCATTTCAGCAGCGATTGTGATTTCCAGTGTGAGTTCGCTGCCAATGCTTTTCGTTTAAAAGTGCAAGAACCACTAAACTATTTTTTTCGACTTTTTTCTTTCTATGTGAACAACTAATGTATTAATTAACGTCTAATTACTTTTAATACATGGCAAAAACAACTGAATGAACAGGGAAAAAACTTACGTTCGACATTTTGATGGCGTTTTTCTTTTCTGAGAACCAGACAGAAGATTCAAATGTTGAGATCTGAAAAAAAGGATTATTAAATTCAAAACAAATCTAGCCTATTGAGAAATTGGAAAACTGGCATTCAATATCAATATTACCTAGGTTTCATGTACAAATTTTTACTGGGATAAACTCACTCCTTATACTTGGTTGTAGAGACTCTTTTCCAGTACATTTCTTTCGAGCAGAAATAATCAGGTTAACCATCACAAACATTCCATTGCGTAGTGTGTGTTTTTGAAAAATTGTAAAAAGTGTTTGTATCTCTCGTATTGTGACGAGAAATAAAGAACTTCGATATACGCCCATATATAGAAGTTCTTTACGAGAGAATGGGTCTCTTTGCTTGCACATTTGAAAGGTATAACCTTCAAAATAATGCACAATTTTGGGCCATCTGCATTCGTTCAGGCTTCATTTTATGAATTTGCATAATAATACCAACGAAAATAAATTTTGGAAATAGTACGTCAAATCACGGTTCGAATAGCGGATCAGACTCGGAATGTAGGGGTGGCACTTTCCTCTCTTGAAATTAGTCAAAAAGATGACCATCGACAAAAATCGCTGAGAATACATGTATTTTTGTCCAGTCATCAGGTACTGGATCCGCTACTGACCTTACTGTTTGAGACCAAAACAAAAATTACACGTGGGGACATGACACCTACTGTAACAGATATAATATTGAAAACATCTAATGATCTTTCATGAAACATACTCTTACCACGTTTCTCAGTACGTCTGGAATGTTTGCCGTTTATGCTACTTTTTCCTGATTTGTCCCGTTGAAAGGGAAGTGGTTTTCAAGGATGTCAGAAACGCTTGTGGCAATGCACATACATGATTATCGACCCAGAAGTAAGGACATGACACTGTATAAATTATTAATGACTTTACCTCACCCGGGTTAAACCTGAAACTGGTCTAAATTTTAGGTCGTTGTGAACTTTAAGGCCACCTCAAATTCGGAGCTGAGACATGACAAGACATATGAACACAATTTATCTTTCGGGCAAGCAAAAGTTACCCAGGGAAACCTTGCAGGGGTTCATTTCTTGTTAAGATCCATTGAGCCATGACAGACGACGGGACATGAACCTAATCATGTCGATCACTAAAATCACCTTAAACTTTTTTCCATTGCATCATGATTTATTTTCGCTGAAATGGTGTCACAGATATCGGTACATTTTTATCTTACCTACTTCACTGGTTCAGGTCGCTGGTCTAGTTTTTTTTTTCAGTTATCTTGAAGGAGACAATTTTTTGTCCGAAAATTATTGTGATGTGGTACGGACCACCTTGACCTTGACCTTACTGGGATATGAGAGATGGCAGATGTGTTTTGCTCTGAAACTAAAGATGGCAGCAGGACTTCACACGAAGATTCCTCCTCTTATTATATCAACTGAGTCAAGGCTACTTTTCAATTCAAATCTGCCTATGTCAAATTCAATATGTTTCATTTTCACTTGAGATACTAAATTGATAAGACGCGTAATTCGGTGTATCTGCCAGAGAATCCTTTCATTACGTCATTAGCACCTGCATCCAACCACGACACGAGGATTGGGATAGCCCTTTGTTAGTTTGAACCAGATCAGCTGGAGAAAGACGGATTACGTTTTCGCTCAAGATCAAAATGGATTTTATCCTATCTAAGAATTAAATGTAAGAACCTTAAGTGTCGCGAGGGAGAAGCATGTCATAAGGATATAGTTTGTGAAGAATTCAAGACTTGTTAAAACCTGTAAAGTACTTTTTTATGAGATGAAATGTAGATTTTTTTGACATTGTACCGAACAGTTGGATGATCCGAAATAAGGACGATCCTCCTTTGCTTGAACGTCTGTTACGGTAAATACAAAAACTGTTTGTGTGTTTAGTCGCATGTATTTACGTACTTTAAGTAGATTGAAGGTGTATAACATCGTGGACTGACATTTGAAAATCTACTGAGTGGGAGTTGAAATATATTGATCAAAAATCGCTATCGTCAGGACTTTTATCACCTACCGGTGGTACCACACCTCGAAATCGTTCAAGTGGCTTTGGCATGTGAGGCAGGAGTGATTATCACTTTAAATAGACTCGGATTGTAGCAAGGACTGTCTGAAGAAATTCAGTTTTCCCGGACTGACCAACCAGTGTCTGGTCAAGTTCCAATGTGTAAAACTTTGGGATTCGTTGGATATAAGTTTCGTGTATGGTATCGCCGGTGAATTGTCGTAGATTTGGGAGAGTAGGCATGCCTCCTCAGACTGTGTCCAGGCTGGACCATGATGATATTTTATTGTCGGATTCAGATCCACATCCAGCACAACCCCAGAACCATCACCCCCGGATTAAGTGCGTATTAGTTGGGGATGGCGCTATCGGGAAAACTTCACTCGTTGTTAGTTACACAACGAACGGATATCCCACTGAATATGTTCCGACGGCCTTTGATAATTACGCAGGTGAGTATGCATGCCAATGATGTATCTTGTTTAATAATATGTGACGTGAGTTATGTCACTTGATAAACGTTGGATCCACCCTTTGGTGATAAACCATTTGAACTACGTTATATAATCAACTCGGTTGAGTATATTGAAATAATTCTGATTCTCTGAGTTTCTTATTTTAAAAGTTTTTGGAGGATACAAGTCCTTTTTCGAGGGGGGAGGGGTGATTCTCTGCTGTCTCTTCTGGTGACGGCTGCCCAAAAAACACTCTAAATAAGTGACGTCTGAAAATAAAAACCAGGGTTTCAGCAATGATAGTCAAAAGGCATGATAGTTCCCGTTAAATTAACTAAGCGGCAAAGACCAAATAAAATTATTCACATGAAAAAGAAAGTCCTGCATGAACGCAAGAGGCATACCGCCCGCTGCATAGCGAGTGCTCCTATCCTGGCGGGGAGGGAGGGGGATACCCCATGTACCTAATCCCAGCCAGGGGGGAGAGGGAGTACCCCATCCCTGGCTGGGGTACCCCATCCCTGGCTACCCCACCCCATCCCTGGTCAGGGAGTACCCCATCCCTGGTCAGGGAGTACCCCATCCCTGGCCGGGGGGAGAGTAACCCGGAGTACCCTTCTCCTGTGGACAGACAGACTCACGCCTGTGAAAACATTACCTTCCCGTCGTGCTACGTACGCGGGCGGTAATAATTGCTGAATTTAACTCCCCAAAGTGTCATTTTGTCTCGGTTTTAATTGATAAGCTTTGTATTGCAAATTTGTTTACCAGCTCTCCTCTTAGAAAATCCAGGATCCGCCACTGGGGATTGGAACTTACAAGTGTTTGCCTTGTTAGCTAGTTTGTCGTCAACATGTAACCTGACTGTATGTAACGCTGTGTGGCATTTGTGTTTTGACTTTTCAGTCACCTCAAGAGTTTATGCCTTGACCAGGTCAAACTGATTGTAAATTAAACTACAAGAAGTTATTGCTTCATCAAACAAACAATTATCTGTTCAACCGTTTAGCTTTAGGCACTAATTTCTTAAGGTGAATTTAAACATTTAGTCGCAGTTAAGAAGGCTAAAAAAGTATTAAATAGGATTGTACTTTATAGCTGTACTGCTGAAGAGCTTTTCATCTGATAAAAATCTGAAGTATTATGCAAGGCCTTTCATGGGACTGTTGTTTGCTAAGCATTTTACCAGCCTTGAAAGCAGAATGTCCCGTTGAACAAGCATCGTTTTATGCCTTGATAATGACATTTTACACTTGTCTGAAATACTTGGGACAATATTGTCACTTTTATTTCTATGGGATGATGATGGATAACATTTATGCTAAGAATGACAATACCAATTTCTCAGTTGCACAAGTGCACTCACAAAGGCCCTAAAATATGAGAGTGTCGCTGGTCATTTCAAATTTAAATTTCCCACAGAGTTATTAAAACCTTTTCACCTCTCACAAACTGAATTTTCTTTCGATAAAAACATATTATAGCAGCAAAACCCGCCGTATTTTCTTATTTGAAAGGCCTATTTGGAAATGTGGAGTTATTTAATTCCATGGAAGGAATATTGAGTAGAAAAGAAGAGACTTCGACCTGATATGTTTTGGATTTGTACCGAGCAAAGGTCACCATTAACATTCTAATCAAGTAGATTGCAGATTTTCTTGTTAAATATTTCTTTGTGCTTTCACTTTTTACAGTACAACACTAACAGTTCTGAGAAAAATTCAACCAAGTTATCATCGTTCATGTAAAGCCAGGTACACGGTACAGGAATTTGGATCGGCTCCAAGCAATTGCTCTGTCTGTCGCTTTACGTCTGCTGATCACAGACAAATCACCTGAAGAACAAAAATCATAAATACAAGCCATAAACAACTTTTTGAACAAACAAAGTCAACTTACCTGCTAAACAAAAAAGGTGAAACACATGTTGTCAACAGCGGAATAAAATGGTGATGTCTCCCAATGGAAAAATATTTGGAATATTTTTCAGCAAAAAACATTTGAAGGCCCAATGAAAAAAGTCATGAATTAATGTAACCGAAATGCAAAAAGGTCGTTGTTTTCGTTTTCAAATCTAACATGACAATAAACATCAAAATGTTTTTTTGTGGCCAAACTTTCATTCCAGAAAGACCAATACTGGCAATAGTAGCCATGTGAGAAAATTTTAAATTTCTGTTGTTTCCGATTAATATTTGCTGTTTGGCATGCATGTAGCAGGACAGTTCCTGGCGACCAGGACAGTGTGTTCAATTTCCGAAATGTGTACCTGTGTCCACCCTTCCCTTTGCATATATCTGATAGTGTCGCTTAAATAATGGCATCATACGTTGCTATTTTGCTCCATCAGCAAATAAAGTTATTTTTACCATGAAAGGACTTTGCAAACGTTACATAATCAAATGAGAGTAGAAAAATCAAAGGGAATTGACACCAATGCCAAGAACACTCATCGGTATCTATCTTTTCATTTCAGTCTTGGTGACAGTGGACAACCGACCAATCAGGTTACAGCTCTGTGATACTGCTGGACAGGTAAGGAATCCTATTGGCTACTAAACTCTATATATACTCAAGCCTGTTAATTACCATTTACCAGGTGTTCTTTAATGATAACGTTGCTTGGCAGACACATGATTTGTCGGTGTGGTCAGTCCCTGCAAATCGAGTTGTCGTCCCGACCGACAAGCGATAACCAGATTCATGGTAACGCTACTATCAACAGAAGGGTCTAATTTTGTTGGTACAGGAGAGTGCGATTTTGGGATTAAAAGGAGGGGACGATAGTACTACAGAATATGGGCATTCACTGCAATGAGTTTGCTGTACATACAAGAAAAGATAAATGTATCAGCTCCTTGTTTTATAATGTTTCTGTGCACAAGCTACAAAAAGCAGATGTTTAAAAATTGATGCAATACTCGGAACATTTTTTTCTGGAAAATAGCAAATATAAAGTCAACAAATTAATATTCACCGAAATAAAAAAAAATTGATCCAAAGCAGGCAATCTGTATCACTGAACAGAACATTACACAAATTTAATATGTTTTCCAGACATAAAAGGGAAGTCTTCATAAAATATTTAGAATCGCCCATAAATGTGTTCTTTACATGAGGGCACAAGAACGCCTATTCAGTTTTTTCTCGAATCGCAGGAAGTCTGCCCTTACGCAGTAGAATCAGCTGCTGCCTTTGACTTTGTTGGTAGCAATTCATTCATGTAAATTTGTGAATAAACGGATGACCATGTTTGACCTCAGGTGCTTCACAATTATCCTAAAACGATCCTTGTCATGTCCGGTTAATTTTAGAAATGAAAGAGAAAATTGAAATAGACGTGCTGGTTCCGAACGACCGCATAGGAATGCTATTGTTTGTGGTCAGTTGTACCTTGTTTATGATATTTTTGAACAGTTATGATCTTTTATGACTAAATTGAGCATGACTTCCTGCTAGCTATCACAGACACGTTTAACATAAATAGTGGCAGCTATACATGTATCATAGATAAGGATTTATGAGATCTCCAAAAGATATGTTTTTGTTCGAAATTGAGAATAAGTCCATGTGTGTGCACATCAGCGAGTATAGAACTCAGTTGGTTTAGACGACGATTAGGATGGTTTCTTTTGTTCTGGGTGTGAATTAAATTTTACGAATTCACTGAGAAGGTAACAAAGAAGAACTTAAATAGTATTTTATTCATTTCAATTAGTCTATTGACTAATTAGAAAAGATTTAATGAGGCATATCGGAGACTGCTTTCCCTTAAATGCTGACACGTTACATGAATGAGAAGACCTATTCAGGCAAATTTAACATAAACAATAGAAATCTTACAAAGTAACAGAAGTCACTGGCAGTCATTTAACTGGAAAATAAGCAATTACTTGCTATTCTACAATGACTATCAGACGTTCTTTTGTAAGAACGAACTGCCAATGAACGATGGCCTGTGATCTCCATTATTAATTGCTCATCAATGTTACTCCTATACATTTTAGTTGCCACTGTTGATCTAAGTGAATGATTTGTATAAAAACCAGGTAATTCTGCCCTCTTACAGAGTTCTTTGATCATGTCACATAACTTGTTGACACCTGCAGGTCTATCCTGGTACCAGACAAGTGAAGAGAATTTTCTTTTGGGTTGAAGATAGAAGGATTCACAAGTGCGATGTTGAGGTAAAACTGACAAATACTTGAGAATGACCCTGACAGGACAGCGTTCTTGATTTTCAATAGGGTACAGATCTACTTCTTTTGGGCTGAATTTTTCGATGTTTCAAGCCACCCTTATTAGTTTTGAGACCAATATCTTCTGTGTACCGTATAAAAATTTGTCCATCATCATCATGAAGGAATTGAAATTGTGACCTGAAAGGAGGACTTCTCAACAACTGGTGCTCTTTGCCTGCACGTAAAGCAAAGCCTTTACCTATACAAAACACCAAAGTATTGAATAAAGTTTCTGGATCTCCTGTTCCCAGTATCCCTATAGACCAGAGGTACTCTTCATCAGTAGTTGAGAGAATCTGAGCTTTCTTAACAGAAACACCAATACCCTGTTGTGTGCGTAGTTTCATGACATTATCTAAGGTGAATTTGACATCCTTAAATCCATCTTCGTTCAGTAATTTCCAAGCAAAGCCCATAGTTTCTAGATGAAACTGAACACAAATCAAAATGTCATAGAGTGTTCTACCAGGGAAATCAGAACCATCTAATTTCTTCACTTCTGTGATGAAACGACACAATGCAAAAATCAATGTGTCATGTGTGATTGTTTCCTTTTTATCCAGATCACATTCTATGTAATCCAAACCAGCACTGCTATTCCTGTATAATCTCCATTCTCGAAACATTTTAACAACCCATCAAACTTTTTTCATTGTGTCAGAAGAGAAGTTCTTATGACTTAACTCTTTCAATTTGACCTGTTCTAATGGTACATGATATGTACGAGCATTAGAAGGCAAAGCTAGTGAGTGCGCAACTTGTGAAACTTCAGGTGGTAATTCAGTATCAACAGTGGCATTGCCATCTGTTAAAACTTCAACATTTCCACTACATCCACTGAATATTAAATCATCACCAGGTTTTACCAGTGTAGAAGGACCACTGCAACCAGCTCCAGGAGCAAAAACATACATATTGCCACTAGAATCAAATTGAAAGTATTGAACACTTTCCGTTGCCTTCATCCTAAAACATGAAATTTGCCAACATTAATACAAAACTATTACAAGTGAACCTAACATGAATAAAGAAATGAATGATTTTCACGAAAGTTACTCACTCCTCTTCTATTTGTTCAACAGCAGAACATAAGATTTCATCATCCAGACTAATATCCTCAGTAATAGGAACATATTTTTCCACATTTTCTGATGCTTTAACCAATTCACTGTCAGCAACATTGCTACTCCACAAGTGAGAGAAGTCATAGAAATCTTGACGAAATATATCCTGCAAATAACTAGGATCCCAGTCCCTATTACTCCACAGAAAACTATCAGATACATCCCTTGTGAAGATCTAATCACAAATGACATGTGTAGTTGTAAGAAACCTTTAACTACAAAAAATCAATCAGGCATAACCAAGAAAAAAAGAAAGAAATACGATCCAGACCTTACAACATCAGCGAAACTAGCAATAATCAGACCAGAACAAAACACCAACCTATTCAACTTAAAATCCTTTTCACAATCAATTAACAAAAGAAACCATCCTAATCATCGTCTAAGTGAGATAATACATGGTAAATTAGTTAAATAGTTGGCTAATTCACTCCTTGCTACCGCTCGTTGTGAATTATGTTCAACTATTTAACTAGAAACCATGTATTATCCATCACATAATACTTTAAAGACAAAACTGTACCGTCTTATTTACTGTAAGCTTAGACCCCCCCCCCCCCAAGGATTCAATTGTCATGTTATTTATTGTTGACACGCAAATAATCTTTTCTAGTACATTCTCGGCAGAAAAATATTTATTTGGGTCAGCGGAGTTCGCAAATATCGTGTCGTACATTTAAATTGTACGAGAACACACAGACTGTCCTTCAAATTATAACAAAGGTGAATTTTCACCTAAACAAAGAGACCCACATATTTTTATGGTCCGTAGTCCATCAGGTGTTTATGCAGAAAAAATGTTCACTTGTTTGGAAATATGATTAATTTTTATGCAGATAAGTACAGGTGGATTAGATATTTAGTATCTTTAGTGTTTCCACTTTTGCACCAATCGCAGTCACATTTCTGGAAGGTCAAGTAAAGAAACAAAATTATCTAAGTTTGATCCAGCTATCAGGTGAAATTGTAACGTAGATTTTCGAATTTATCTGATAGCTATCCTTCCGATAAGTAATCAAATTTCACGTGCTGAAATTTTGTACCCTGCCTACATGATGAAAGGTACTTTGTGACGACAATGACACATCTTTCTGTAGATTTCGGATGCCCACAATATCTGTCTGTGGCGCTTTCTTTAATTCAAAGTGATTGTGACTCCAACTGATTTTCTGTGAGATAAAACGAATTCAAAGATTTATCCTGATGTCGAAATTCCTGATTCTCAACCAGTCATAATAATTGCTATAATTGTGAAAAAGTATTGCCCTTTTTCATATAATTGCGCAATATTAAAAGCTTTTTCTTGTTTTGCTATCCTGGGTCTGACAGCCTGGGACAACTTTTCTTCAAATTTGTGTGTATTGAACGGTTGGCTTTAAGCCCTGTACCCTTGCAGTTTGTCAAGAAAGAGTTCTCGGCTTGGGTAGAACAAATGAAGCATCTATATTACATTGTTAGTGATTTGTATATCGAGTATATTTGCTGTAGATTTATATTACCTGTCACTGAGTGTATACTGTGCCTAGTGACTAAAGATATCACCCATATACTTAAGATGAGTTTCAGGTACTTTTACTGTATGATCTGATTGTCTGTCTGAACTTAAACACAGCTGATCAGAATACACAAGCACATAACATTGGGATCTCCCCGAAGCATAACTTTTTCTGTATGTAACAGGTGTCATAATGTAGCTTTAAATGGATCAGAAGTGGTCCACGTATATCACATGTCATTGATCTGTTAGGTTACTCAAAGCTCAAAACTCAATTTTTCTGAGCCCTTAAACTGTTGTATTGAGAAGCACAAAAATAACAGCCTATGTAAAGAAACATGAAAAATGGCAGCCTGCGGCTGGATTAACCATCAGTAAGTCCCTAAATTTTAATATTGTTAACTGTTGGTGTAAAAATGTATGGTTTTGAGAGTATTTATCAGGACAGTTTAAGCCTTTTTTCAAATTGGTACTTCATAGTGTTCTTCGTAGCGGGTAAATTATAAATGCCTGGGTAGTTAACAATGGGTGAACCACAAGATAAGGTAAGGTGATTTGAGGGAGGTTATACCAAATGCGTTTGATTTGATTTGTAAATAGCTAAAAAGGCTAAAGTAGATCCTCAAACATGTCTGAATCAGTGTCATAATGGAAAATAAATGTCCCAAATGTCTTTTAAGAAGGAGAGATTGTAAAAAGTGTACAGACAGGACTGTTATCTTGTATTTCACTGCCATAAAAATCATGAATAGCTTTATACAGGAGAATATAAATTGTTCTGAAAAGTTGTTGAAGTTATTCATCCAGGTGTAAGTGTACAAAGTTGTGTACTGTGAGTCACAGCCACGGGTTCACGTTTTGCTTTGGTCCAAAAAGATGAAATATTCCAGTAAACCTGACAAAAAGCATGAGAAATTCTGTGAAGAAATCATTCATTGCATATCCCTGGGTACATTATTCGTAAAGCCAAAGAAAGTCTGTTCCCCGGTGTAAAACTGTATTCTTATTAATTAAATTATAGCAACCTGGATGAATAGTTATGTACCCATGGGTTTAGGCCTTGAATAAGGATTTCATTTAAATCAATTTCACCTGAGATGGCAGTGGTGGCACTTTAATAATTGTCACCCAGAAGTATTTTAGATGTACCTGGTTACCTAGCTTTGCAATGTTTCGGACCTTTTGAAAGAAATGAAACCGATTCCGAACTCAAAAGGAAATATTTCGGTGAGTTTATTGGTACTTCTGAAAACTGAGAATAAATTGTCCCAACTTTAGAGAATGGAAAGTTTTACCGCCCACATCCGAAGGATGGGAAGGTACTGTTTTCACAGGTGTGTGTGTCCACAGGGGAGGGGGGGACCCTTGTCTTGCCCCCCCCCCCAAAGGCCAGAACCAGGACAGTGGACACCCCCCCCCCCCCGGCCAGGACCAGGACAGGGCATCCCACCCCACCCACCGCCCTGGGATTATTAATACTATTGATATTATTCCAAGTTACATTTTAAAAGAACCTGGTGTAATCGTGTACATTCTTTACGGAAGGATCTCTATTGGAATAATACACCAGAAATACTAGCTAATGTGTACAGCGCAATCATTATGAGGGGTTCGATTTATAAACAAAGGGAAGATACCCTCTTCCTTCAAATATCATGTTCAGCTGGTGCAGACTGGAAGTCTGCCACTTGGAGCACAGGTTAACATCGGGTGTTAAATGGATAGATTCTACTTGATTTTCAGTGATTAGAGATAGGTCTTCAATGAAAGCTGTTTTGATCTTAAGTAGAGCCATGATCATACCACGGAATCAAATCTAATCACTGAATGCCTTCTGGGGATTGAGTGTTGAAAATGGAAATTGGAGAAACACAAACCGTTGGATTGAGCAGCACATCAAAAACACCTTATCAACTATTTAAACGAAATCCATATCTTCATTTTAGATAAATCAGCTTCTAGAATCTGAACAGATGAAAATATTATGGTTTCTACTGTCAAATGATTACTTCTCTCAACGCCGCAAAAAAACCCCAAAAAAACGTTGGGCTGAGGAAAGTTTTACCATCCCAGTAAAATGTTGCTTTGATGAACATCTCGCAGTTCTTCAGCTTGCAGATAAGATCAAGGGAAACCAAAGAGCCTATGTAGAATCTTTGGGGAAACAGCAAACCCAAAATCTAACGGATGTTTGACTGGAAGTTAAGTACAGCGCGTGCAACTCTTCAATACTAATCGCTGAGCGTTGGTACTTGAGGTCCTCGCTCAGGTGTTCGGACTGCAACAGGCCGAAATCTACTGATTAGTAATGATCGCCATTGATTTGAATAAAGGAGATTTCAACAGTGCTTTGGACAGATGCGCGGATCTGCTTACCGTATCGGATAGCATCAGAGTTCTTTTCCGAATGTCCTCGTTGATTTTCGAACAACTGCGAGAAACCTTGGTATTTGTCATTTTTACCGACTATTTTTCTTCCATACCTGAGAAGCAGTAGTTATTTCAACTCCTTGCCCATTTTACTCTGTAGACATAGTATGAGACAATGATATCTCTGTATTATAGGTAAACCTGCAAAGACCAGAAGGAGATACATGAAGACATTTAAAAAAAACCAAGTTAATACCATTCCTTTACGCCGTCTAAATGTTTATTACAACTTTGTAGATGAAGATGACTACACTGGGTAAAAGTACATATCAATTGTCAAGCCCTTTGTCAGGCATTGAAGACATTGTGCTTTTGACTTGATGACCCCATACTTCCTTCGTCACAAATGCGATTGGAGATTGTTTAATCGCTCTTACGAGCGAACAAGCAGTCTCGACATATTGCATGTCATAAGCTTTTCATAAACGCTAAAGCCTTTTCCAAGAAGCTTACATGCAAGTAAGGATTCCTAATGTCAGGGAATGGTTGGTATTTTTGAACTGTGCGTGCATGTCCGGTTGTGTGTTAAAATAATATGTCAGGCATTGGTGTCGGTGGGACCTAAATTCTTTTCGTATAGTTTTAAGAAATCATCAAAACAGAAGTCCGATTGACATCATCCAATGGGAAACCTCACATGGAAATTGTTCAACTGACAAATTTTTTTTTTCTGATATTTTCAATGTATTACTTTTTCCCAAATATGGGCAATTGAAATGCCACAATGAATATATTTGAACTCAGATTGTTTTTGCAGAAAGTTCAAAAATTCTTACTATATCCACTGGGCTACAAGGCATGAGAGGACCAGCTAATGTTCCATTCCAATGGTTTTTCTACAGAACAAGAGTACCTATAAAATTAAGAAGTCAATTAAAGATTAACCATCTGAGGCTTTTCCATTAGACTTTCTCGATGGTGACATCCAAACTACACTCGTAAAATTTAGTCCTGATGGATCTGGCTTGATGTTACGTGCTTGTGAGTGTGGACAGGGAGTCTGTGCGGGAACTAGAGTCTCCTTTGTGTGGACGTCCTGTCTTCTTGCTCACCTTCGAGGTTTTCGTTTTCAACACAAAT
>JBCAUG010056188.1:0-23342 GCA_038406175.1 Haplosyllis leylae | reverse complement strand
TCCGGCTAACCATCACAGGGGGGGGGGGGGCAGTGCTTCCGTGTGGGGGATGGGGCAATTGAAAACTTTACACCGGTTTAATCCAAAATGACGAAAAAGGTCAATGTGATATTTGGACGCGATTTAATATGCGAACAGAATCGTCATGATTGAAACACTGATTTTTTTGTCAGAGTTTTATTTCAAATTGTGTATCACATCACTGAGTTCTGTTTTCACTG
Organism: Haplosyllis leylae; assembly: GCA_038406175.1. Classification (NCBI taxonomy): domain Eukaryota; kingdom Metazoa; phylum Annelida; class Polychaeta; order Phyllodocida; family Syllidae; genus Haplosyllis; species Haplosyllis leylae. Next base: position 23,121 of record JBCAUG010056188.1, on the reverse strand, counting down.
TTCATTGCTGAACTGTATGTTACAAAATCTGTACATACACGGGTTAATTGAAATACGAGTTATAATCAAACGCAATTTGTCAAATTGTGGTAACAATCAGTGCACCACTTGCAGTGGTATACATTCTGTGCACATCGCAAAATCTTGACAGAAAATTCATTTGATCATATTTGAACACTGATGTCTGGTAGTGCTTTTACACGAAATGAAGGCCTGTTCGGCGAGTACACTAAGAACTTTCTGGGTTTCATGGCAGAAAATTACCTGCGTTCAACTGGCTATTTCGTATGTAATCCTAGATACCTTTGTGAGAACAAGAGATCATTCAACTCTGCTTCGCTATTTGCTTTGTTTGAAAGATTTTAGTACAAATACATAATTTCAGGAATATGACGTCATTTCAATCAACTCGCCTTCAATTACGTGTATAATAATTTTAAATATTTCACGTGAAATATTTATAACAATTATGTACAAGAGAAAAATAATAACAAGACTTGTCACATGGTTAGTTTACCTCCACGTGTGTCATGAAACAGCTTTTAAATATTCCCCAGTTAAACAAATATAAACAAAGAGGAAGGAAACACAATATAAAAAACAAACAAAATGCATGCGACAAAAGGTTAAAACTTCCATAGCATTTGTGTAAATTCCACTGCAAGTCCTAATTACTGTTCACATCACCTGACGTTCCTCCAGCAATTTTGGAACAGCATGTAAATGCAACAACACACCTAAGGATCCGTTCACACGTAACGTCTGCGTTTGCATCAAACGTCAATTTCAAAGTCTAACACCATGTCAATTAAAAACATAAAGAACTCTTGATTTTAACGCAAACACAAATTTTAAGTGTGAACAACCACCATTTGTTGCCATAGAAATAGTTCTTTGCATCAAACGCAGGCGTTAAGTATGAACAGACCTCAACTGTAAAGTTATCATTAACAAATGCGAACAACTTTTAATTACATTCAATGCCAAGTAAAAGCGATCACGATCCTTCCGATGATTCCGTTGTCTGATGGCAATGTAACGTCTTTTACTGTAACTTAGCTTTCCCTTTTCTGCATACGACTTTCGTGCGCCCGAAAGGAAATTTCTTACAGGAACTCTTCACCACACATGGCAACTTCACTTTATGGTTGTATTTGATAAATTACGGGTTTAGACAAAATTTCACTGTCTCGGTGGTGTAACTAAAACACTGCGGCCTTCGTATCACAATGTTTTTTCGTGTTCAAACGGTAAAAAAAATTCATCACACATACCAAAACTAAAACATTTTAGGCACACTATAAAAGTACGAAATTTACTAATAAGTTTCAAAACCCATTGGAATAAGTTACTGACTTCATAGGATTACTTTTCATGTAAAAAACAAATAAATACGTCCACAAAAACAAAAAAATACGTGTATCCTCATTGATTATTGTTCATCGGAAAGTCATCTGTATGTCCTAATCTTGCTCCGAACTTGGAACGTGAGCTGTGTACTTGTTGCTGTTATCTAACGCAAGAGATTTAATGCTACAACGCTGCTTTAATGCTTCACAACAGATATATACAAATGCAAAATGTAACTATCATCCACAGAAAGAGCAACCGTATGCCTCAACTTTTGTTCTTACGTATTCACTACATGTAGGTTGTGTGATCCTACTCGGAACCTTTTGAGTTTCCTACTGGTTTAGTTGACTTCGGACAGCACAAAATCTGTCATTTGCTTCCTGAGCAGGGAGACTTCAATTTATAACTAAGAAAAAGATTTAGGTATCCATTCAAGCGCATGCTATTCTTTTCATTAAATACATTACTTATAGTCTCAATCCGAAACACAATTGCTACAGAAAAATCAATCAGCAAATTCAAAGTGAACCTGATTAAGCACTTTGATATCACAGACTACCATCCTATGTTGGCTACTTTTTTTTCGAAAGATGCACATTAAATGTAATCATCAAATCAGAACCATTCGCATTTCAGGACAAAATTATGTACAAGACTGCGTAATTTAACATAGAACTGTCCCGTTTGGTTGTTTACAACAATATAGTTCAACATGGGAAAGAAATCGAGCTCCGTTGCGCAACTTCTTTGACAAAGCTGGTGATGACTGTGAATCACGAACTGTGCAATGACGGATGTACAATGTACCTGTTTCAGGGCGCTGCATAGCTTCAATTAAACTCTCGTTTTGCTGTTAAGTTCATAAGTGAAAGTTAAACTTCAGAAATAACAGCCTTTTTATAGGGCATACTTGTGCATTAGCAGCCATCCCAGAAAAGTTTTTTTCCGACTGTCAAAATATATTCATGTTTCGTGCACATTTCTACACAATATTTACACCTGTACAGGAACTATTTGCAATGGCGCACACTAACAGTGCTCCGTGGAATAAAAATATGACTTAAGATATACATTGACAAACTGTTATGTACAATATTTTGAGACCTATAGCGCAAACATGGCATTTTCTGCATCATCCTTCTGCATTTGCCGCCGTGTATTAGTGTTATTCCCCGCAGATGGCAGGTCAGGTAAATTTTCCGCCTCTTTCGCTCGTTCTGCTAAGAATTTATCGAATTCTGCAAAGAGATACATTTATAGAAATAAACAATTCGCAAATACTTAAGGATTAACTAGATGAGATTTTCTGTCCCATTCATTTTCATAATAGTTGTAAATCCTCCCTGCATAACTTTCTGCTGCGACCAGAAACTAAATTAACTTGCTAAATCGAAAAGATTGACATACCTGCACTTGTCGCTGACTCTTGTCCCTCGGCCTGCAACAGAAATAATATCCAAAACACATGGTGACTGTTCCACATGACATCTATGTGTGAGCATTTCTCATGAATGTTAAAATATTAGTCCCAAGCACAAGTAATACAATAATATATGATTCAGAATTTCAATTTTTTCCCACAAGTAGTAACTACATTTTTCTCCAAATACTAGATAATCTAGACACATATTTGAAAGTAACAAAACTTACAACACTGTTCTCCTCCAACCATTTTTCCATTTCGTCGAAGTCTGTGGGTTTATCAGAAGCCTAAATAATAAAGTTTTTTGGGTTTTAATTTGTCAGAGTTTATATTTGATGCTTTTGCCACATGTGAGAAAATCACATTTAACAGCAAATATATTTTCACGTCAAATTGCGTTGTGATGACCGTAAAGAAAAGCACAACAGTAATATATTCAACTGGGTACGTCATTGGTGACGGGCTTATTGCTGGTGCAAATACTGTGTGCTTGACACATTAACGTAAAATTGCGTTTCTGTGTTGTTTTTAAATTTAACTTGTCCCAACTATACGATGCGATAAAAAGTGAAAGTTAACTTGTCAGTGAAATAGAGTTAGCTCATTAGAAAAGAAATCGAAATTACTTTTTTACATTTCTTTTCCATGAAATTAACCTTTTTCTTGATCTCATGCCCTTTAAATGCATTCTACAAAACGACAAGATATGAAACTAGATTCAAGTTGTTCGAAATAGAGAATCTAAAGGGGAAAGACACATCATTTTATAAAGTCTGGGATCTAACAGATGTTTGATGCTTGAGATAAAATGTACACTGCATTAAACGTTTAGTGGAAGCAGTTTTGTGTTAGCAAAGTTCGATCAAACCAGTAACTTTACCATTTCTGGTCCCTCTTCCTACAAGAATAGCAACAGCAAAGAATCTGTAAACTAGTTCGTGATTTACAATGCCAATTTATCGCACAAAAAGCACAATGCGGCGGGATTAGTTGCAATTGTCTCTTGGCTATTAATCAATTAATCAAGCTTCGTTTCAGAGGTAAAAGATGCCTAAACACATGCATAATTTGCTTTGATGCGATAATTCCTCTGAAAATTCTATTACATTTCAGGAGGTTTTAAAAACTGTATATTTCGTCTGATATGATTCCAATTTTCAAGGTGTCGTTTTTACTTTGACCTCTGATAATATAACCCATGTAATTCTTAATTTTATACCTGTTGGCCAAATATTACTGTATCAGATCCATAGAATTCACTCTGATCATTGAAGCAATATAAACTTATCAATTATTTGCCAGAAAGTAATGGATAGCTAGAAATTTTGATCAAAAAAATATAATAAAGATTCCTAATCAGTAAGTTAGATTTAGTTCTAAAGAAGGAACTTACATTCTTCATTTGTGCTGCTGTTCCTAGACTAGCGCTTGTTTGACGTTGCTCCCCTGCGCTGTAGGTGTCTGCCCTGAAGTAAAATTTGAGACAGCAATCCTATTTATCCAAACAAATTACTTCACTTTATGTGCATGTTCAAACACAATTGATGGTATACATGTACCACTGGATTTTATTATCCAAACCGAAGGTTTATTTTAACTTTTATGTCTAATATTTCCATCACTTTTACATTTATATTTCTGCCTTGTCAAAGCGATAGCGTCCACGAAAGCGTAAATTTTTTTCTTTCATCATTACCGATAGCCAATATGAATGCCACCCCTCTGAAAGCGGTGTCCCTTTCGAATTCGCTTCGTATAAATATTCTTAAATGTACTTTTGGAAGTCGTACAAGTTATCAGAAATAATAAAAGACAACATGAAGATAATAAAGCAAGTCACTTACACAGGATTCGTCTTGCTCGTATCAAACGACTGTCGTGACTGAGCAAACATATCAAACTCGTCTGGCTGATTTGCTGCAGCAGGCATGCTGTTGATCTGGCCCAGCTGTTGACTCACAGAACTATCACCGACATCTGAGTGATTTGTTTGGAAATGTAAATTGATTTACTTTTATATTTCCTGATTCCATTTAATATATTACAATATTCAATACCACATTAGCAAAACCACCAGTCTGCATCCACAGTATCTTTAAGGTCCAAAACACAACAGATTTGCTGAGGTAATGACGATTAAAGATGGAGCACATGAACAATATAGAAACAAAATAAGTTTTCATATGTATGCTTCAAAGACATAGGCACAATACAGTTCAAATATTCGCTTTCAAATTTTACTGAAAGAATTTTACTAAGTATCTTCTGATGTACACGTAAATGTATGTTCGCCATTTTTTTGAATTTTGAACACGTTAATTTTGCAAAGATCAAATTTGAAGAAATAAACAATAACACAGCACAGTGTTTAAGTATCTGATTACTTTCTAAATTAAATATGCCAAACTTTCCCAGCAGCTGTATTTTGGAATGAAAACAGTTCATAGAACATTTCTGAAAATCGAAGATAAACTTAAGTACTGTAACTGGAAAAACGCTGACATAGAAGCAAGGACCACTTACTCATACTTGCTAACTGTACACTGATATCATTTGTGTTCACAGGTGCAAACGGATTCTCAGTAGCTTGTGCAGGTGGTTGAGGTGACAAGTCAAAATCTATCAAATTGGGAGCCGCTGCTCCGGAATCACCTGAGGCACTAACGGGAGCTGCTGATAAAGTTGGCGGGGGAATTGCTGCTCCTGGTTGTCTAAGAGGCTAAAAACAAACACCAGAACACTTTATATTTTACGTGATGGCTTCTTACGCCCATCAACTTTACTTTGTTAACTGTATTGGGTGTCAATCGCAAAGTCATATTATATTGATTTGGACGTATATACTTACTAATGTAGCAGCATTATTCACTGGTGAAGCCTGGCTTTGTGGAACCTGTCCAGTTTGGCCTGTTCTGTAACGCTCAAATCTTTCGTATCTCAAAAATGCATTGTTCAGGTCATCATTAACGCGTAACAATTCACCTGCATGGCAGAAATATATTTCATGCTAAATAAGGCGTCACCAAGATCACTCTTAGTAAATACATTGAACATACCCTGAACAGTAAAATTTTTGTAACAAGAAAATAGAAAAAAATGGTCTTTGTTGATCTTACTTGTGACTTCTTCATTTGCTACTTTGTCTAATAACTCCACTATTCTCTGTTGCATCTGTCTACAAGTTCGGTTTAATTCCTGAAATAGATCAAGATATTCTTTTGCGTTGTAATGTCCTCAAATGAAGCACAAAATTAATCAAAATGGTTGTTTACGGAATGTTAGGAAAAGCTTTTCCAACGCATCTAGCTTTCCAGTTTTCGAAATATAGTTATACCTTCGATTAATCTTTTTCCGCAAAGAAAATCACAAGCGGTGGTGAACTACATGTATATGACACCTACCTGTAACAACTCGAGATCTGATGGATCTTCCTGTCCGGGTGTCATTTCCGTCAGCATTTCATTAAACACTTTACAGTTCTGCTGCACGACGTCCAACTCACTGTTCAGTTTAGTCAACTGTTCTTGGTTCAAAGTTACTGGACCAGAGTTCATGGCTACGGGTACAGGTGCTGGTGCAGCTACAGGTACCATACCTGCAGGAGGAACCATGCCTCCTCCCGGTGGTACACCACCCCCGCCCATCTGTTGTTGCTGTGCTGTCTAAAAATAACAGTTGAATAATGTACGAATTAATCGTCAATACCGACATACACTTTACTCAGTAACGTGGCTTATTTAAATTGCTGGATCTCGATTCCTATTCAGACTGTAAACCAAATGGCTACATTGTAATAGGCAGAACTTTTCACTCTGCGCGGAGTTGGATTAAGATTCCCGTACCAACTGCTGAGTAGAGGAACGAGATTGAAATCGGGATCAGAATTGGGTTTTGCATCTGTTAATGAAAATAAGCCACAAGAGATCCTTGGAACCCATAAATGCGTCCTACAGATAAATTGTCTGTGAATTTTTTTTGGTGACGTTAAACGTTCCACTTTTTTTTGACTGAAATTCAATTATTTATGGTGCACTGGACCCCGCTTACAAAAAGGTAAAAGATGCGAAGGTAATTGTTCGTCGCCGTGGGTGCTCATTGCAACTAAACATTCCGACATTATATTGTCAATTGATTTTTGTGCAAAGAAATCTGCTCGAACCGAATTCCTAAGGATGACCAAGTGTAAATGAGAAGCTCAGTTAATGGATACTATTCGATGAATAAAACTGGTTGTAGTGCAGTTTTCTTAAAGCTTGAAAGTGATATTTAATGTTAGTCTATTTGAACATTTTGTAAAGATTTGATGGGTTGAATGAAATCTATTAAAATACTTTTTGGGGATCCCCTCAGCATATTTTTGGCCTGGTGGAATCCAAATTTTAACAGTTCGGTACATTAAAATATATTTAGGACCATTTTGACATGTAACAATTTATCAGAAATGGTCAACCCACCCCCCTAGACCCCATTCCCCCACACCCTAGACCCTCTACCACCCTAAACTCCCCACCCCTTGACCCCAATTGCCCATTAAAGCCCCTACCCTTAGACCCCACCACCCCCTGGCAGAGTTTTGTGTACAGATTTTGTGGAATTCCATTCCATAGACAAAAATATATTCACTTCAAAACATTAACACATACAACTCTTCATTCATTATGATCTGTCATACATCCAACAAGATGTTTCATCAGTGCAATAGCATTGCACGACATACAACAAGGCTTAATAACAATTACAACATTCTGACAGAAATAATAACTCCTTTAATACGTGTTATGTATTTTTAAAAAATAATTTCTGTTGTTCCAGGCTGGTTTAGTGTCATTCAAATGCGGGCGAGCAGAGCTGTTGGAAACGTTCTGGTTGTTTTATCATAAGTAGCCAATCAGGTAATTTGTTGATCAGTAACATGAGCCAGCATGCGAGGCCACGTCACGACGTCATTTGAAACTTCAAAACAATTAAATGGAACGTTTGAACATCTCAATATGCACAACATCAGCTCATCGTGGTTGCACAAACTAACTTCACACGGAAAACTTCTGTATCATTTGTTTGAGAATATGTTTTACAACTATTCACAAGTACAAGCAATCACAAATACACCAATGCACTACATTCTTTTCAACAAAATCGCCCATTGCTTCACTGTCTGTATTTCTTAATGAACATGACCACCAAACAAAATACAAATGTATTTGCTGACTTTCTTCCTCATACATTATTTATTTTTGAAAAAAATACCAATCTGCACCGTCTTATGTTAGGAAGGGTGTAAGCATGAAAGCGATTAAGATATTGATGTGGAAATAAAGCAAACCTCATCATCCGGAGAGACCATGTACATGGCCTGTGTGAAAATTAAAGCAAATAAATGGAAAGTATTAAGCTTCAAAAACAGTAGTTTTTGGATTCATAAGATCTTTCATAAAACATGACACATTAAAGAATCGTATGGATAAAAGATTTCAAGCGAACACTCCAGGCAAAACATACATGTAGAGTTTATCTCATTTAAGCTTTTTCAACATTCTGTATTCCAATATGAAAGAAAATTGTCCATTAATAGAAATATTCAACACACAAATTGGGATTTTTTTGTAAATCCCGCCAGACCTTCCTGCAAAATTCAGCAGACCTCTTTTATTTGTAAACCAAGACTGGTCGCAAAAAAAAGAAGACAAACACTCAACAGAATGGTGACGATAATTAACATTAATGAGACGTGTCGTCGTTTTTTTGTTCCAAAAGAGCTAATCCGTAAAGGAGTTCCCTTCCAAGTCAGATTAAATATGTAAATGATGCACCTCAGAAATACCAATACTCACAGAAACCACGTTTGTCAATTACGGCGCAGCTTAAAATATATATAAGCTTTATTTCTATGCATAGAAATAAAGCTATACATAGAAATAAAGCTTGTGCTAAAAAATAGATAACTTACAGCTCGTGACGACTGTACTCTTTGCGGTGGATAACTAACTGGAGGTGGATCAGTACCTGGTGCCGACTAAAAATACAACATCAAGTCTCAAAAAATAAAGGAAAAAACCCACATTTTTCGCATGCTCTAAATAAAGTGCTCAAACAGTCACATGTAGTAGTGTATATATTTGAAACCATTGCGCACAAATAAAGATAAAATAAATAAATAGAACATATTAATGAAAGAAGTAACTCCTGGAACTAAATAAGTTTACGGAAATTTAAGACATCAAGTATGGTAAAACTTAAAAGTTTTCTCCACTCTTTCACCAATTACTTCAAATGAATGTATAAAAGGACGAAAATACTATTGTACTCCTGAGTTTCAATTCTCAAGTTCCTCCTGTACTTACTCGCGCTGGCGTATGGATAGGTGCCATTTTATCTAAGTCTGTCATGGGGAACTCTATTCCTTTTTTCTTCAGATCATAATACTGTTTTTCCACTTCTTTCAATTCTGGGACTCCCTTAAATGCATCTGCCCATGTCTACAAAAGCGAGAAATAGAATGACAGAATATAATACAAAAATCAGGGAACGAACGATTGTGAGAATAACGGTAAGAGTATGAAATCCCGGCTTTTTGTGTTCGTACAGAGTTTTGTACCGCCAAATGAAGCTTGAAACTAGCATCTCATTATCAAAATCCAACAAGTTGAATTCTGGGAGCCAGCAACAATTCAAAGGTACACTGTCATTAGGTAATGGCATCGCACCATTGCGTATCTTTAAATTATGTGTTACTGGCTTTGCTAAGAACATTAATAACATCATGAATAAATTTAAAATAATATTATTCGTTAAGGACTGACCTGTATGAGACTAAGTATCTTTTCCTGAACTGCTTGGGGTGGGTCATTTTTGGGACCAATGATTTTGATTAATTCACCAAGGAAGTCTTTGTGTGCTACTTGCGCATGAAACCTTCTTCCACAGTTTTTCACTGCCGTTTCGAGAACCTAAACAATAAATAAACTGTACGTTTCGCATTGTTTAACCATTGAAGTTACGCTATCGACTGCGATTGTGATTTTTTTCTACCGAGTACCTTCAAATACGATTTAAAAATTACCATTTGCAGATTGTCCGATCCAAAAAATTTCGTGTATTCGGAAGCTGGTTCGCAAAAAAGTGCACGTTGACATCATTAATCTTGAGACGAGAATGCCGTTTTTTCTCTGTTTTAATCATTTGAATTAAATATTTTTACCTACGACGTACGTATTACGAGGGAAGGTAATGTTTTCACTCGTGTGATTCTGTTCACAGGGCGGGAGCAGACCATGAGCCACCTGAGCCCCCTTCCAGACCACGGAGCAGTTTACCCTACCCCCAGCTCACTCCCTGGTATGCCTCGTAATGTTAATGCGAGGTCTTTCTGGTATGGAACCTGCAATCCTCTTTTCACAACTGTCAAGCCTACCTATGATAATGAAGCTTTTGCTTGTGCATGTCTGTTCCACAGAAATAAAATACTCACCGTTAATGAGTACATAATAACTTGGTAATTTTTCCCCACGTTCGAGGATAATCGTTTCTTGATCGCTTTAATTGCGTCTTTGGGTCTGTAATGGAACATAAATTATAACAGAGGTAAAATAATCAATTCTTGAAAATGTCACATCCCTGTACATCGTAGCAGTGACAAGGTAATTTTTACTCATTTAATCTTACTTGGGAGTAAAGCAAACAATTCGCCGGGGTTCTGCAATATTTGTGATTTTAATTTATTTTTAGCTGTCCACCCTCTATTTCCCAATCACAAAAGGGTCTAAATATCTATCTACGAGTTATCCCTGAAAAAATAGCACTGTCATACCCTTCGTCAGTTTCGTTAATGATGTCACATATTTCCATGTTAAGTGCCCAGTTTTCTGATGCGAGTCCGCCATCAGTAGCTTGTTCTACAAAATAAAACGACAAGACCTGCAGTTTTAAAAAATGTACTACAAAATAATTTTTTCCAACAAGAAAGTACGCTTGTGCGACCGCAAGAGGCGCTTATAGACCGCGGCGTAGCGGGACTAGCTCTCATGTCCGGGGGGGGGGGGGGCGGTTACCCTGTCCTGTCTGGGGAGCACCCCCATCCTTTCTGGGGAGGGAGTACCCCTACCTTTTCGGGCGGGGGGTACCCTATCCTGATTTGAGTACCGCCCCCGAAGGGACCTGGGACCAGTGACTTGGGTACTCCCCCTCCGTTAACAGACAAACGCCTGTAAAATCATACGTACTTCGTACGCGGGCAGTAAAAATAGAGGAAATATCCAGTCATTTAATGGGACAAATGTGTGGCTTTCTTAAATTTTAATTTAATCACGGCCCGCGTACGTAGGACGACGGGAAGGTAATGTTTTCACAGGCGTGAGTCTGTCTGTCCACAGGGGGGGTGGCATAATAGTTCCACTGGTTTCATGTCCTTTCTGTGTGTGTGTGTGTGTGGGGGGGGGGGTATCCAATCTCCATCCCATAATAGTTCCACTGGTCCCATGTCCTTTCTGGGGGGTACCCCAGGTCCAGATCAGGATGAGGGTACCCTAGTACCCCAGCCAGGGATGAGGTAACCCCAGCCAGGGATGAGGTAACCCTGGCCAGGGATGGGGGTACCCTAGTACCCCAGCCAGGGATGAGGTAACCCTGGCCAGGGATAGGGTACCCCCCCAGACAGGGAATGGGTACGGTACCCCTCTTCCCCCAGCCAGGGATGGGGTACCACTCCCCCCCCCCCCCGGATATGAAAGCAGGGTGAGCACTTACTACGCGGTGGTCGGTATGCCTCTTGCGTTTACGCAGGAGGACTTTCTTGTTTATGTTGAAATTTTCTGAAAATGCTTAGAAAGCAGGACACCTATTAAAGTATAGGATATTGTGGAATTTTTTTCTTCTCTACTCTCTACCCTAATACAATTCGCCAATCCCTGAGTGGGGGCGCCAACCTATTATTTGGCCAAATTTTCCCGAAAACTCCTTGAAAATGAAGAAATTTTGGCCCGGAGCGCCACTGCAAGTCTCTGAGGAAGTGAAAACGCTCAAGAGAGGTACCAGCGTACAATTTTTGTTGTGAATTTTAAGAAAAACGCACGAAATCGTGAAAATTGATGTGTAGAGTGAAGGCGCGGGGAGGAAGGCAATTGACGAAGAATCAGAAACAAGTTTTCAGCCACCAATAATTTCGTTTCCCCGCGATTGAAATGCTCTATTGTACAGACATCTCAATAATAACCCACTGTTCCACTTTTTTATAGCTGAGAAAAAAAGAACTTGCTATTAATATGTCGATGACTCATATGGTGCAAACTTTATTGCGTGTTACATAGATCACTGCTGTAGTAGATGAATCTCTGCAAGACAACTTATTTATTGGGGCGATTTAACTTTTGCGAAATTACCAAATGTTTGTTATCTTTGATTTATGACACAGAAACTTTGTAAGATAAAAAAGATCGAAATCTTATTGGCAATGTAGGTCTGTTGCCCGTGTAAGAATCTTGAATGATTCATTCTCGTTCCACTTGCCAGGACTGTAAATAGTAACCTGTTTTTCTTTGTACGAAAGGTACATATATGTACAAAGATCGGCAGTGTATTTTATGCCACAACGGCTTTCTGAGCGACTTTGATTTTTATCCGACGCTTCCTTCTCTGAAATTCGTCCTTTAGCCTTAGGCTTTTTGAAAACATACTCTTATCCGTTGTGACCCAAACGGAGGTCACTAAAGGTATCATACATTACTCCAAAATTGTATGTATATATTTACTACTCACATTTCGTTAACTTAACCCTTGGTCACATCAGTGACTAAGCCAAATAACACTACTGGGGCCAGTGTACCTTAAACTGAACCCCTTTGCTGGCTATGCCAATATGTGAGTAATTTTTGAGAAACTCTGGCATCTCTATATGCTATTTCTTACTAAACTATCGGAAACATAAACCTCTCGAGAGCAACATCCATACAAACATCCTGTATTCCATGCAAAAGTAACTAATTTGGATACACACTTTCATGTATCCCAGAATTAATATGACAAGACATTACTGTTACCTGGAATACATGATCTACTTTCTAAACATGGTTGGAGTGATTTACGTTGCTGACGGTTCGTTCCGATATAAAATTGGAGAGATCCAGACATCGGTACAGAAACAGAGACAATCGACAGACTTGAAAGCACGCCAGTTTAATATAGTGATTGAGGTGAAATTTTCCCACCTCTCCCCCCCCCCCCCATCCCCGGGAGTGGGTGCCCTGACCAGGTGATCCTACCCCTGCTTTACTGTATACTGGTGCAACCCTGCTGAACCTAACCAGGAGTACAGGCGGGACTTTGTCTTTCTGAAGTTGGTCATTGGACCCATTGTCTGATTTCAACTAAGACCTACATCTTGACATGTAATATCCATAGCTTAATGGACAAGGGATTATACCAAGATCGCTCTTAGTCTGGATCTACTTACTGGAAGACCAAAAGTAGATGAGGTTACATCAATAACTGGATCTACATTTGCATTTTCAGTAAAAAAAAATTCATCAGAAACCGACAGACAAAATTTATGTTCGACATTCCACAACCGTAAGATATTTTCACAAATTTATCACCAGTCCTAGCAAAGTAGATCTAGATCCCATTCTGATCTCTGTGGTGTAGATCTAGATTTAGACCCATTTCGTTTGCAATTTTTCGACAGGTAGAGTGAAACCACACCCACGTCTTCGAACATATGAAATATGTGGGGGACAATTGCTGCAGCATGTAGAAAACCATCTGTAGAATATTTATCGTAGTATGGAACTTACCTATCAATTGACCGACCTGCGTACCAAATGGATTTCCACCGCTGACTCTCTCGAAAAACGACATTTCGCTTGTTTTCTTAAAACCGGAAGTTATTAATGACGTCATCTCGCGATATTTACCAACTTGCAACATATTGTTTTATTTTTTAACTAAAACATAAAATTATCCATGATTTTAACATTCAGAAAGAATAATGTAATTATTTTTTCATTTATTGAGCCCTCTAATTTTTTAATGGTCTAAAGGCGTCGTATCCATAGAAACAGTAGCCATGTTGTTAACGAACTGTGCATCGAATTTGATTTGATCTGGATTTCTTCGGTAAATGACAGTACCATAACATTACAAATAGCATCAAAAACTTGCTCAAATTGTAATTTCATATTTTCATTCACTTGAAGATGCTTTCAATAGTCAACAGATCTATTGTTTCACATGATTAACAAATATTTTTAATATCGCCCACAGCAGGTACCCCCCCCCCCGAAATTGTGTTAAGCACTTTCAGAACATTTGACGTAAAGTACTGATCCCAGCAAAATGAGCCGCCTGTATGATACAGTTGAACCGTCAGTCATTGACGAAGAAATGCTTCAAAAAGCTGTCGAGGAACAAGGGCCAAAGGATGAGGCAGGGCGAATTGCAAAGAGTGAAGGAATCGATTTTGGAGATGTACTTTCCCTTCGCCTAGATTTCAAAAGTGAGTGATTTACAGTTTTTGGGCGATATTTCTAAAAAAAAAAGAGAAAACAACGCCTGTTTGTGTGAATTATCATTTTCCTTTATGTAGACATATTAAAAATCGACAACCTCTGGTGCTTCACCAGTCTTACGAAACTGCAGCTTGACAATAATATCGTAGAGAAGATCGAGGGTTTGGACATGCTTGTAAACCTGGTTTGGTTAGGTGAGATAATTTTTTCCGAAAATAATTGGATTACGTTGAGCAACCAGACACCACAAATGCAAATATTTTATTTCATAATTTCAAGGTATTTTTCTTCTGGTATCTGTCTTTACAGATTTATCTTTCAACAACATTGAGGTGATCGAAGGGTTAGATCGTTTGACAAAACTTGAAGATTTGACTCTGTACAACAATCGGATTACACGACTAGAGAATATGGATTCACTGACGAAGCTCCACATCTTTTCCATTGGCAACAATCAGCTTAAGGAGTTGGACAATGTACACGCTGTCTTTTGCCTTATTGCTCAATTATTGTTACATATTCCGTTCCAACGAACTCCCGGGGTTTCTAAAATTATAACATCAAAATATTTACAGGTGATATATTTACGAAGGTTCAAATCTCTGCAAACACTTAACCTTAGCGGGAATCCAATATGTGAATTAGACGATTATAAACCATATCTTATTGCGCACATGCCTTCTGTTGAATATCTTGACTATAGGCTTGTAGATGAGTCAGCTGTAAGTATTTTTTCACTTCTACCGTTGTAGGGAGAGCAAATTACAAGTGGTATTGAAGTATCGGGCGGTTTAATTTTAAAATGATAATTTTTATCTGAAAAAAGTGCTTCGTAAACCTTGGGACTCGTAATCCGATTGTATGGACACTTATTACCATAGAAAGCAGCTGCTCGAGACAGATATGAAATATCAATACAAGAAATTGAGCACGATGAAAGACAAGCACAACGAAAGGCAGATGACCACTTGGCCAAAGAAAGGGAAATGAAACTGCACAAGGTAGAGTAAAATAATGAGAAACTGCCTTTTGTGTGCTGGTGGCTAGATGTAATAAAATTAATGGTACATTGTGTAGGAACTAGAAGCCATCCAAAATTTCTTACGATTAAAAGTATTGCACAGTGTAATGTTTAGAATAGTTAACTCTGCAAAAAAATCAGGGTTACATCACACTTTTAACGGATTTTTGGTATTATTCAACAATATTTAAATCTAAAAATATATTTCAGGCTCTTGCTCATGTCGATTGATTGGATGTTTAAATGTTACAGGCTGCATACGTAGAAAACTTGGATGGACCTCAGTTATTTGAGGGTATGTACGCTGAAGATTCGGAAGGCCAAAAACTCAATGCGATGCCCGGTGTGGATGAACTTATCCTTGTTTTTAAAGAAAAATTCAGTGCTATTTGTCATCAGATATTTGAAATTGGACTGGCTAGGCATGAGGAAAGAATGAAGGAAGTGGACATGTTTTGGGAGTGCATTCACGAGGCTGAAAAAGAGAATAAAGAAATGGGAATGGCACATATCAACACATTCATGGAATACAAAAAACAGGTACAAATTCGCAATATATAGTGCTAAAACGTTTACTTTTTAAGATTTTCATTAGTTCTTATGGCAGAAATAATATGCTCAGCATAGAAACTGAAAGCAAAATCATGGACTGAAATATTGTTTTTGTAAAATTGACGATAAATTTACACTTGTTTGCAACATATTACACATCAATGGTGCATTCGGAAGTCTGTTTGCATACATGTATGCGTTTGCGTTTGAGCTTCCATTTGAGTTTAATGGATACAGTTGAATTACTTGTCAGCTGTTTCCAAAATATTTTTTGTTTTTCAGATAACTCAGTCTGAAAAATTACTAAGCTTCCGCCTGTAATGGTTCAGGGTTGTCACTCCTTGTTTTAATTGCCTCGTAAAAATAGTCCTGTGACAGGCTTAGGTGGTTTAAGTAATAACTCGCGTTTTAAAATGTCAAAAATATTTTAATTAAAAATGTGTCAGTATGTCAAATATAAACAAATCACACAGTTTGACTATGAATGAGGTTCACAAAAATTAAACTTTGCACAATGAGGTTCAAACATAGTGAGGCCAATTTGGATATTACATGTGAAGGTCATCAAAATTGGTGCAAAACATGTTTAAAGAACATTTTGAGGGTTTTTCATGACCATCATGTGACCTCAAAATTGACATCTTTATGCCTGAACCTCATTATGTCAATATATTTTCTTTGTAAATGTAAACTAGATAACTATAATATCCATTTGGGTTCATCAAACAGAAGCTTTATTAGGTACAAAGTGATCCACAATCAGCAAAAGAGAGAAACAATCTCTGTCTGAGAGAGCATAGCCTCTCTGACTTGTTGCTCCTTTGAATGCCCAGAGTGAAGTGAGCACATGTGGCTGTTTTGGAGGGAAAGTTAGCTTGGGCTGTGGGCTGATGGAAATTCCCCAGACTAAAACAATATCCTGATGCAATTAACTGGCAATAAACTGGAAATGCCAGTTCAACAGACGAGACATTTCACATGCACTAAACTGAACCCCGTTACAAAAACTCAATTATTATACATTAAACTGCCCTCATCACATTTTTAGGGCTCAAACAGTGTTTTTTTTTCTTTTTACTTTTGTTTGGACAAAAACTAGCGGGTGATGTTTCCCGTTGCAAACCATCCTCTAGCTGGAATGGCAATCAATAGGTGCTACTTAGAAATAAAAAAAATTTTAAAATGATAAAGCAAATAGGGTGGTGGATTCTGAATTTCCCAGATGGACGGGGCGCAACCCCAAAGGTAGGGTGCCAACCTATTACTCGCTCCAATTTTCCCGGTAAACTGCTTGAGAAATAAGGAAATTGGACTGGGGGTGGGGAGTCGGACGTTCTTGGCAGTTTTCCCTGGATCCACAACCAACTACACTAGTTTCAGTATGCTTATAAAATATTACACGAAATAACGTTGTGAAACAATTTCAACGCACTTCAAGTTGAACGCAACTGGAACGTTCTCAATATGAGAAAAAAAGAAATTATTGGCTTCTCAGTTTATGATTTTGCTGCTACATGATCGTGCACTGCTTTGCGGAAAACTGCCACCGCGAAATCTACGTCAGCTTTCGTAAGACACATTGGTGGTTTGATTCTGAATGTCTGCAAAATAAAATTAGAGTCTATCAAGTGTTGATTATGATTGTGCAGGAGTGGTTGGAATTTCAGATGGAGACGTCCCAAACTACCAATTTTAATACGTAGCTTACCCATTTTTGCGACGTTGTTGCTGGCTCGTTTAAAGTCAGCTTATTGATTAAATGAGGGGGTCCAT
Source organism: Haplosyllis leylae (assembly GCA_038406175.1). Lineage (NCBI taxonomy): Eukaryota > Metazoa > Annelida > Polychaeta > Phyllodocida > Syllidae > Haplosyllis > Haplosyllis leylae. The sequence goes on along the minus strand of JBCAUG010056188.1, from coordinate 5,501 downwards.
GGTGTTTGGGGAATATGCCTTGGCGCTTTTATGATAAGTTGGCTTACTTTAAGCTGCAGTCATTGGTGGGAATTTGTTTTCACAGAATTGTGCCATGATGTCATTTTAAGCGCTAGCATTGCGAACGTTCAATGACGCAACATCATATTTCCAATATTGCTAAGCAATTGACTACACTAATCTAAGCAGTTGACTACACTGGATAACAATGGCATTTAGATTATCTGAGATTTTGTGTTTCGGAATGACTGTTATTTCGTAAGAGTTGACACCAATAGGTAAACATATCACTAATATCAAAGAAATCCCATTTTGTACTCACATTTAAGTGTATTCCGCCCTTTCCGACAAGTACACCCATATCTTTGCATGCATTCCATATGGCATTAACTTCATCAGGTGGCAATGGCTTTCGCGATTCCTGTACAAAAATATACATTTTTCAGACCCATTGTTTGTTCAGCAAATAAATTCCATCGTAGTACCAAAACTTGTTTTAACAAAAGCGGTATGCTGTGAATATCTATATGTGATCAATGGTGGATCCAGGATTCTTCTTAGAGAAGGCGCCAACCCTCCGGGGGCAACAACATACGATTTTGCAAAAAAATCCAAAAAAATGCGTGAAATTAAGCAAATTTTGGTCCGTATGGGAGGGAGCACCCCTCAGACCCACTTCTGATGTTCGCAAATATGTAATTGATCCATATTTGACAAACGTTATGGTTACCTTGTCCGTTACCATTTCCACTCCAATCATGAGTCCCTTGCCCCTTACGTCACCAACAATCTCTACTTCATCCCGAATCTTGGCCAGTTCTAACAACATGTGTGTTCCCAGATCATGCGCCTTCTGCTGAATGTTCTCTTCATCAACAACCTTTAAAATAAATATGTGTCTAAGGCAAAATCCAAAGTTCTTTGCTTGTTATTCAAATTTAACTTGTTCTTTCTTGGAAAAAACGAGTTCGACTCACGTCGAGAACTGCCGAACCGACAGCGCTGGCCATTGGATTACCACCGAACGTGTTGAAGTGCGCTGCCTGGGAGAGGGTCTGTGCGATCTTTGGTGTAGTAACCACGGCTGCCAGTGGAAATCCGTTACCAATGCCTTTTGCCATGGTTACTGAAATAAAAGTTTGAAAGCAGAGAATATAGTAGAGTGCCCGTACCCGTCACTTCAAATGTTGTGTGCTACAGTATTAATAGAGAACATAAACGAGACACTTTTGGTAGCAATCCGAGTTATGGCTCATTCACATACACGGAGGCCTCTCCCGGGGACGGGGCCCCGTCCCAGAAATGGCTACAGTAGCCATTTAGGGACGGGGATCTGTCCCCTTTTTGTGCAGTGTGAACACTTTACATAGAACAACTGCAGCCATAGATGGATCAGGGGGATTTCCCTCCGGATAGGGATCCGAACCCGTATCTGTCTCCGTGTATGTGAACAAGCCATTAGATTGGTTTCTTTTAGTCAGAAGCCCCTTCCACCTCCCTGGCTAGGTCTGGTATAACATGTTAAGGAAGGAAGTGTGGAGGGGGGCGTAGTCGGTATGGCCTCGTAATGTTAATGGAAGACTGTCTTGATGGTGTAAATTTAAATAGAAACTTTTGATACTTGCCAATATCGGGCATGACATCGTGTCCTTCAAACCCCCAGTAATGGGTTCCTGTTCTACCAAATCCTGCCTGTACTTCATCCGATATACAAACACCTCCCCTTTCTCTCACCATCTCAAATGCTTTCTTAAGGTAGCCTTTGGGGAACTGTACTGTACCACCAACTCCCTGTAAAGATTAAAGCGTTCGCATACCACACGTTTAAAATGTTCAGGAAAATCCACGGCGTTCTCAATCGCTGTATTCAATAACTTTTCTGCTTCCAAGGTTTTCAGAATTTTTTTCTTGTTTTTAATTGAATTTCTCTTTTCTGTGTGACTTGAAAAGTTTTGATTTAAATCTATAAAATACATTTTAAACAAAACATGGCATTTTCAACTATTTTCAGTGAATAATAATAAAAAAAAGGACTTGAAAAAAAAACCACACACACACACACACAACACTAATTTTTTCAAAGTGTGTTTGTGATAGCATTATGATGTCCAAATGTACACATGGTAATGACCAACCGAAATTCTTGAGTAACGACATAATTACCTGAATAGCTTCAGCAAAGAATCCGGCTATTTTACTCTTTGGCACAGAGAAAGTGAGCACCTCTTCCAGTTGGTCCAAGTACATTTTATTGGCGTGGCATTCTCCTGGTGCACAATCACATTGTCTGTTTGTCTGTGGATGCGAAGATAAATATTATTACATCATTACTGTAATTGCCTCAAATTATCACAGAAGACTTGTAGTAAAGAAAAGGTTCTTTTAAATTTTACCTGAACCGGAGAATCTCGGCAGTGAGCACCACCCCAAACACCCCCGTACACGTCTGGGTTCTGAGTCTGAAGAGACCGGAAGATTCTTTGTCACGACTATTGGTCAAATTTCAATTGTGAAAAAGCTTAAACTACGTGTAAATTTTTAATTAGCACTTGTTTGGGTTGTAAATTAAGCACTGTTTTATTGTTCTACTTTAATTTTGTTTCCTTTTTTGTTCAAAATTTCTGACCTGCTGAATGCCAAAGCCGGTTGGAACTGGATACCTCCATGTGGACAGAGCGGTAACTCCCATCAAGTGCGGACTCGCACCGTGGAATCCATTTCTGATGAATGAATAAGTGAACGAATGAATGAATGAACAAGAAAGGCCTCCCGCGGGAAACTACCCACAGCGTAACCTGTCCTGGTACCCCAGTCCTAGCTGGAGGATACCCTAGTTCTAATTGGGGGCGGGGCTGTCCTGAGTACCCCCTGGCCAGGACTGGAGCACCCTCCCCCCCAGAAGGGACATGGGACCAGAGACCTGGGTTCCTCCCTGTAAGGGATATGGGACCAGGGACTGGGGTTCCTCCCTGCAAGGGATATGGGACCAGGACTGCGGTACACCCACCTCCCGAGAAAGGACATGGGACCAGATAGTGAGTACCCCCCAGAAAGGACCTGGGACCAGAGTCTGGGGAAGGCACTGGGAACCTAACTGGGTATCCCCCCCCCCGCGCCCATGTGTGAACAGACTGAAAACATTACCTTGCCCCATCCTTCGGATGTGGGCGGTAATGAATGACTAGTTGCACCACAGTGAAGAGTCCGTTTCCGGAAGATAACATCAAACATAGTCCAGATAAGACATCAGGTGAAAAAGATAAGACACTAATCATAGCATTATCTCCAATCGTTTGCACTTGAAAATACAATATAGTATATTTTACATGTTGTAGTTGAGAAAAGGAACATTGCCGTGCACCGGTTGGCATGGTTTGGTACATAACTTCATCACATGTGCGAAAAGTAGCGGGTGTGCCACAAAGAAATTCCAACCCCAATTCAATGTAATTTTGCGAACGTACCTGAATGACAAAATGTCAAAAGCGCCAGTGTAGAGACGTGCCAAAAACAGGGCCAAGTCATTGGCTTCAGATCCGCTGTTCACAAAGTACACGCACTAGATTAAAATAAAAGTATTGCCGGTATATCTTTTTGTACTAAAATTATAACGTGTCTGTGCGTAAGTCCGACCATTTGTCCGTGTGTTTAATATGAAAGGATCAAATGTTTATTGGCTGTTGATTACCAACTGTCCAGATGATTGTCTCTTTTGAACACCCAAGGTGTGAGGCAAGGGAGACATGCCTTCCGACAACGTTACAACTTTGAAGTTGTCTTCTCCCCTCTTGACTGTCTTAGATATTTCAATCCCCCTATCCCCAAGCCAATTTTTGAATCCGCAACTGGACTTGTCACATGATTTTTAGTCAAACGTCCGCTAGATTTCAATATTCACGCTAGTTTCAATTAGAGCTTCACCTTTAAATCTCCTGGCATTTTGGAGAGTAGTTTTTCTGTGTACTTGTAAACTTCTGGTTGTAGATAGATGTGCGTCGTGTGCCATAATTTATTTATCTGTTTCGACAGCGCGTCGGTCACTTTTCTGCATAAAAAAAAATTTTTTTTGTGGTTTAAAGAATGGGCTAATTTCTTTATCTTTTCAATTGCACTAGGCCATAGTGTTAATGTCGTGCAAAGACAAGGTAACACAAGCTGTTCATTCAATTGGTGCGATAATCCGAATGTGGTGGCGAGTAGAGGCTCGTTCACACTGTGCGTTTTTTTTCTTCTGATTGCAACTGCAATTCTCCTTATCGCAACAAATGGGATACACAGCATTCAACGGAAATGTTCACACTATGCGACTGCGACAACATCGGTAGCTCCTTTACAGCCCATTACAAGCAAAACCAAATCGCAGTCGCAAATCGCACAGTGTGAACGAGCCACTACTGCACCTGAAAACCCCAATTGATCAATATCAATTTTAAAACTTCAATTAAATTCCCTTAAGTCCAGTTTTATTCCTCAAGTGTCTCATTGGACAATAATTTAACTCAATATCTGCTGCGTTTGTAAGTGGATCATACAAATACTCTTACGGGTGGCAATGTCCCACACTGACGGTGACGATTCCGGCGAAAAGATCCAAGTATCTGTTTCCTTCGTGGTCGAACAAGTATTGCATGTGACCTTGGTGGAGAAGTAACGGTTTGCTGTAAAACAGAGGGGGTCCAGGGGCAAGCTGATTCTGTCTAATGCCCTGTACAGTGTCGTAAGGGATGTCCTGCAAAGAATGACATGCAAGTACAGTTCAGCCTTCTCTCCCTGAAGGAAGATTATCCAATTCTGGTTGGTTTTTAAAATTTTATAATCGTTGTCCATGAGAATTTTTTTTTCGTTCTTTGGACACCAAATTCTGAGAAAAAAAAATTCTCGCAGCTAACCATTACAAAGCTATTTACGAACTTTGCATCGGCAGTCGCTCATTCATCAGGCGCTTTTCTTTCACAGCCCAGCGTTTACATCAGCCACCTTTTGGCGCTCACCTTCTTTTACCGACAATTTTTTTTTTGAAATAACAAGTGACCTAACAAAAAGGTGTTATTGTGTTGTTTTTTTTTAAAGAAATTTTTGCAAGTCCTTTTCGCGGGGCTTGGACTTCTGGTGACATCTGCAATGGCCTGGGTGTTATTGTAGTTTATTTTTTCTGGTGGTAAGCCTGTTTTGAGGAGTAGTCCGGCTCTTGCCAATCAATGTTTGTTGTGTCTGATTTGAGATTAAAGAATTAATTTGGAATTACCATATGAAGCTGAGTATTTTTATTTTTACAGTACCTCATATTTGGGAGGTTGGAAGTCGCATGGTGGCATCTCCGGCAGATCATTGGTCGCTGCTGAGGCTGAGGCTGGTGCACCTGGCGACCTTTGACCTGATGAAGAATGCACTGATCGACCTATGAAGTAAAGTTTCATGAACTGTTTTATCAGATTAATCAATGGTGGATCAGACAGAGTGGGGGGGGGGGGGGGTTGGGGGGGAAGGGACCCAACCCCTCA
>JBCAUG010056078.1:0-23343 GCA_038406175.1 Haplosyllis leylae | reverse complement strand
TGGACTGACAAACACGTCTGAAACTATTACCTTCCCCATTCCTCCGGAATGCGGGCGGTAACAATGTCATTTTGTCGGTGAAAGGTGCTTTATCGTTGCATCCCCGTCTGGCCCTCCAAGTGGAGTCAATGGTTTTCATGACCTTTGAAATAGTGTTGCGACTTTAATTTTGAAATTGGCTCCAACCATGAAGTACTGCACATGTGCTGTGTTAAAACTCTCTGTATAGTCAACATGACCATCTGATCAGTCATGTTTTACATGATTGGTCAGTTCTAACACAGTCACATTCCTTGCTAAGATTCCTTTTCATTGATGACATCCATTATAAACAGCTAAACTCGAAATAAACTGCATTAACATTTAAAAATCTAAAACATTGAGTGAAATAGAACTCACTTCTTTCAATTCCCCTTTTAAGTAGGAATTATCAAATCAAAATCTTCCGCCATACTAACAAATATTGTACCAACAGTTGCAGCACACCAACAGTTGCAGCAAACAGTGTGTAGACGTTGAATTCCGTTCACATTTGTTTGCAATGATTCTAAAAATCCAACACGGTGGTCTGGAGACATCAGCAGAAGACATCCTTCTTTCAACCCTCAGAAATATTGCTCAATATTCATTCAGCGTTAAGAAAGTTATTGGTCTGCAAGTAGGTGACTATTTGTGATGAACTTGTTAGTCACAAGGTATTTGGTGATACAATTATGAAGATAATATTTTCAAATTTAGGCACAACAACAAAAACATAGAGTAAAATAAATCTCTTAGAACTGTCTTTCAAATGCTTGTTTTAGAACATTAAAAGCTTGCATGATGAATTGATCAGGGGGTGCAGCTATCTTCCTTTATGTACTGATTGTACCATTGCTTTGTAATGTGTGCCATTCCTGCACCAGTACAAATTCACAATGCGTAGACATAACATATTTCAATTCTCTTTACATTCATGACATGACTCTTAGTGTTGAGACAAACCATCACCTTTGAATTGAAACAAAAGTAAGACAGCAATTTCTTGAGACAAGAATATTTTGCTGCAAAATAGAGACGATATCGATAACAAATGCCAGATATAAGTGTAGACAGGTATATACTTGTTTCATCTTTCCCGCCGTGAAGTTATGCAGTGGATGACTACAGATTAATACAAAGTGCCGAAACTAAAAAAAGCCTGTGGGTTTAACTCCTTGCGTCAAGTCTAGAGGCAACTCATACCTACCTACCTGTTGGTATGTTAAAAATAAACTTTTGTTGTTTTGTCTTTTGTTTTTTAGCCTATTTTCTAGTGCATTCAACTCAGAAGGGTCTCTACTGAAGCGAAAATCTGTAACACCCCTTATAGTTGCATACGGACATTCATCTTGCTTCGATCTTTTTTTCTCATTGGAATCAGAACATAACCAGTATACCACTTGCTTGCTTCATTTTGCAACAGCAGAACGGCAATCGAGTAATAGCGTTTATGGATAGCCTGAACGTTTATCGTAAATATCCAAGCACTGGTCAATATCTAAACGTAGTAAATAGAATTAATCATGAGAAATCAATACAGTGTATTGATATTTACACAAAGTTTACATTTCTGGAAGCGTGGCCCTTCAACTATTTATAATCTACTTGTAGTGATTTAGGTTCCCTCAACACAATCACAACTAATCATCACTTAATCTTCGCTTGATTGCGTGCAACTACAACATAAATTCACTCAAATGTTTGATTTCATAATTGAATTGAATTTTGCGAGGACTGAAATCTGTCTTGCAGTAAATGTGTTTAATCTGTTCAACATCAAACTTAAATTGCAATATTCATATCATTTGTAATAATCAAAGCCTAACGAGGAACATCAAAGAACACGATGATTTAAAAATGCAAACGACAACATGTATTGAACTCCAAATGCCCTGCAGATAACCTGACATGAAAATAATAGATTCAGAAATTTTAGTAATTGCAATCTATCAACGTAACGATTAAATGCCTCAAGCCCAAAATAAGTATTGAATTTTTCCGTTCTCTGCAAAGAAAGTTTTTTTTTGTTTCTTTCGTCTTTCACTATTTCTTTCTGCTTCTCTGTGTTACTTCATTTTGCTCAGCTTTACCTTTGTTCATAACACATCTTACTTTAATTCACCATTGCAAGATTTTTCATGTCTTCAACATTTTTTTTTCTTCGAAATGGCGTGACATCTTGTACTTAAAACAAATCACTTCCCGCATATAGGTGAACTTGGTGGGGGTTGAGGGTAAAATAATCTTCAAATATTTACTCCTCTTTTCATTTCTGAGGTCGTTTACTTTACTCATTTCTTCAAAAAAAGAATCAAACTTCTGATTTTTGCCGCCTGACTCTGTTTTCTTTTGTAAATTTGTTCACCTGAATGCCACTATCAAGGGGATCAACGTGGCGGATTGCATGTAAACTATCAACTTGAATCAAGTTTAGGAAAAATAGAAAAATAGGAATTTCTCTTCCATTACTTTCACAACTGTTTTTAAAATATGCCTATATGGTGGACGTTTTGATTCATCAGTTTACCTATATGGAATTTTCTAATGGCACATTGCCAATTCTCCTAAATTTTGATTGATGAATCAAAACATCCACCGTATTGGCATATTTTAAAAACAGTTGTGAAAGTAATGGAAGAGAAATTCTCATTTTTCTATTTTTTCAGTTTACCTGCAATCCGCCGTGCTGATCCCCCCTGACTATGAGGTGCTTCGGTTTTGTTTCTTCTTGCTCAAGCGCCACAATTTTTGTCAAGAGGTCAAAGAGACATCGGTGTTAAGAAGAGAAAAGGATACCAATTCCGAAAATAGGTACCAGTAGAAAAAAAAGAAAAGGTCCATTGTAAATTTACAAGACTACCAATCACATTTATCACTTATGTTATGTATCTAGTTTTTCATGTCCATATTCATTTACTAGTTTTCTTTTGTGGTGACCTTATTTTTACTATGCAATATTATTTCTATATCAGAACTCTTTCAAGGAATTCTGAGCAACGCTAGATCAAACATAAAATATGTTTTGTGAAAAAAAGTTTTGAAATAAAAATTTGAATAGAATTTTTGATGGATAACTTTTACCTTTTACCATGCTGAAAATGTCAAATGTATTGTATCTTTCACTTGTTTTGTGTGTTTCCACTCTGAACAGGAGAACACTTCTCGCGTTACATTTACATGAAATATATCTGCAATTATACATTCTAAACCAGACATTTACTACGTTCTTAAACATAATGGAGGATACTGTAATATTTATTAAACCCTTAAGTTGTTTCTGAAAATGATGATACTTAAAGTAGACAGCTCCAAAACTCCTGAAAATCAAAATCAGCAATCCACTTAAAATTGCTGATTTATTTGTGCCAAAACTTCACCTATTATTGGAGTCTCTTTGGAACATAATCACTTACGTACCAGATACAAAGACAACAAACTCTATCTCTTTCCACAGTCATCGGATGATACTTGTGTACTTACATAACACAAATGATTGATTCTAGTATATTGATATCAGGGGGAGATCCAGAACTTCTCCCAGGAGGGGGCGCCAACCCCTAGCCGGGGGTGCCGACCCAATATATTAATACCATTTTCTGAAAAACCCTGAAATTAAAGAAATTTTGGTCCGTAGGGGGGGCGCGCCGGGAGCGCCTCCCCCTTAGATCCGCCACTGGATATTCCTCGTCCAAATGACATTCAATTTCCGTTTCGGCATCAGCTGAATTACCTGATTCTGGAGACTATATATCTAAAGGTTAGTTTGTTATTGATGCAAAAAGTGGATACAAAAGTGGCCCCTTTTTCTAAATAAACAGTATAAAATATTGCTAAGAAACATTGCAGGTCCCGTACGTAGTACGAGGGAAGGTAATATTCTCTGTTATGTCTGTTAATCTGTTCATAGAGGGAAAAAAGAGGGTACGGATGGAGGGAGGGTTCCCTGTCCCAAGATGCAACAGGAGAGAGCCCAGCCCCAGCTCCGGCCCCCACCCCTTCGGCAAACCAGCCCCTGATGAATGGGCAAGTGGCAGAGGTGTGCCTCCTACTAGAAGGCTTTCTGGTTTACATTTGAATTGGTTTTCTTTCAAGAGCCATTCGACTGTATTTTAGCTTTATAGTCCCCCAGACAAAATGCTTTGCCATTTATTAACTGCAAACAACTCTTGCTTTTTAAGTTCTCCTTCTGTTTTTTCTGTGTTTAATATTCCAGACATGCAACCTTTCACTGGCGATATAAGATGTAGGTTGCTATAATCAAAAACAAACTAAACCACACCAGTCAACGAAATATTGAACTATTATTCGAGTTAACTCGGAGACACACAAGCGACGCATGGTAAAGTTTCCAAAGAGATCTGGAGCAATCTATTTACTGAAATACACGTGGCTACCATGATCAGCACCGACGAAACATGCATGCCAAAATACGAACCACTGAAACCATTTTGATTATGTCCTCAAAAATAGGTGGCCGGTACCAAATATAGGTGGTGAAAGTGAAATATGTCTCAGTGTACTTAACATGACGTAGACTGCCGATGAGCCCACTGTTTTCATTATTTATTCTTTATTATCATCTTCAGTCAAGATGTGAATTGACACTGCACTGACTGAGTTAAGCTTTCCATTAAATTGGATTTGCAATTGAGAGCTGTTTGGGGTGACAGACCACCATCCCAGTTTTGTAGGCTGTATGACAGTAGGGATTCACTTAGTGTACATAAAGCACATCTGGTGTCGTGAAACATTCCTCTTTAAACAACCTACTTATCAAAGGGACCAACCATTATCTGGAGTGGCAAAACATGTATGGATAGAATTCATATTGAGAATAATGAGGCCAGCAGGAAACATAGAACATAATGGAAAACCATGTGACAATTGATGGTAAAAAGCTATTAAAGCGGCGACGAAATTATTGCAGTTATATTTCTACAAGTCGTAACTAAGGTATTTAGAAGTCTCAGCTCTTAGGTAAAAACAAGCACGAACAGTCCTAAATCTATGACACATTCATTTATCTAAAAAGATTACACAGTCCAAGTTACTTGGGAGTTCAAAGAATTGACTTCAGCATCCCCAAAAGGTAATGCTTTTGATCTAAGTAAATTACCAGTTGTTAGTTTCCATTTATATTCATGGGAATCGGATTGGAATGTCTAGTTCTTCTTGAGTAAGATAAATACCGTAAAGCACCAAAGAGTCAAGAAATTCAACGACTTTAAAATACGTCGATTTTACGAATCAAATATTGAAGTCCTTGACCTTGCAAGCATTAACTAGAATTTTCTAATAATGTATCGGTTGACAGTAGTTGTAAAAAGAGACATACCTCAACATACTTTGTCTTTCTAACAGAGAAAAAAGTTTAAAATCGTTGTATCTTACATTGAGAACAATTCTGTTACATGTAGTGCGATTTCAAAAGAGAGTCATGCTTTTTGTCTGTTGAAGCAAATATTATAACGACTTAACTCCTGCACACTTCACCAGCAGCAGAGGCGGTGACTCAGTTTTACGCCCCGCATTCCTTTTCCAATGCAATTTTGTTGTGGTTTTCATTTCTGTTCTTAATTTTGCATGTTTTGTAGAAGACCAGAGTTATTTTTGCACAGGAATATTGAAATATCCCCAGTCCTGAAAAACAACGCATGGTAAGATCTTCTAGTTGAACGTGGAACCCACTGATGCAAGAAACCCAATGCTTCCTAAAATCCGGCCAACAGTTTGTTAGCTATGTTAGATTTTTCAACTATCATAATAATAACCTTGGACAAAAGTATCTACATAAGTGGCGATGCAAAATCGCAAAGATGCACATTTCAAATGTTTTCATCGGAGTTATCTTTCAAAATAAAAACTAAAACTCATCTGCGACAGCAAGTCTCATGTTACAGCCTCAAAAGATTGAAATTCAATCTCCAAATGCAGCCCACCCACGAATTGCCTTGACCATTGCCTTCATAGCAAGAGCATTTATTAGAAATCACTCATAATTTTTTCTTAGCATTTGAAGGTCTTTCAGTGTATTGAAGGCATAAATGTTGATGTATTATGATAGATGTTATTGACGGGCGAAATTTGTATTGCATTGTTATATAATAATGTTGGAACAAGACTTCAGAACACCAATTCTGTTGGTTACAATATTAGAAAGTAATGTTTTGGATGCACGCTCTGAAACGGGATGCAATTACTTGCATTAAATAAATCTACATTCAGTCTATTCCTTGCATTCACGGTCAGGTTCAACTGCAGAAGTTCAACATGTGTCTTGTACCCGCTTCAGGCTGAACCTGAATGTAAAACTGGCAATTTCGTATGGCTCTTTCTGTAGTGTCTTCAACTGATGTTTGAGCGTGAGTGTTACATGGAGATAATAACGCCAGTTACATTTTCCGGTGGATTTCCATTTATTTGTCGGTGGTGCTACCACTGACCTGAAAAAATTACTTACAAATATCATGACTTGCAAACAACTACCTAAAAAGTTGCATATCCATTACTAAAAATGCATGTCTGCACGAAAAATTGTATCTTCACTGACGGTATGACCCAACAGCTGCTAAGGACCGTCTCCCTGTTGCACTTTTCTGAAGAGGTCATTTGGTCCATAAAATATTGTACGGTTCTGGACCATAGTTCAGCAAAGAATTGATGGCTTCACTTTGGCATTTTTAGGAACTTTCAGGTTAACATTTTCTAATGATTGTAATTCTTACAGATAAAGGTTATATTGTGTAAAAGTTAATCGAACAGACCCTTGTGGGCAGCTTGAGTAGACAGGAACATAAATAGAGTGAATAACATCGGATAAGAAACAGGTGTACCTGAAAGGGTAATTGCCTATTTCAGCACCCCTGATGAGGTTAGAAAGATTCTTGTCTGCAGGATATATCATCTCTGTATCTGGTTTCTTTCCATTAAAACCATTTGCATGATTTCTTTAAATGACCCTTTTTTTAACTTCTCATTGCTTTGTTCGTCAACTTTTCAAAGTGGTTATCTATATCATACTAAAACATGTTGTGAAGTTCTGTATGTATCTACGTATCTATGTCCACTTTTCACTGATTGGCTCTTAGGATATGACGTCATATCATCTAAGACATTTTATCTAATCCCCAACGAAGTCGGAGAGGGCTAACTAGTTTTGAATTAAAAATTTCAAAATACTCCTCACTGATGTAAAAATATAGAACTGCATGCAGAGAATGGTTCTTACGTTTCTATATCCATTCTGTTAAACTACGTATAAAGTGTAGTGAACTCTTGTCAGATTTTGTATCCAAAGGAACTTTCCATAAGTCAATATATCTTTGCAAGAAATGGAAAGGAATGAAACACAATAGCACAAGCAGCAACGCCATCTTCTCTGAAATTTTAAATGGATCAGGCCTTCATTAAAATTTAGGTCACTTTACAACCAGCACAATATGCTCCTTAGCCTGCCAGGATTTCATTCTGAAAAGTTCCTACTTAAACTTACTCATTATGCATAACATGCCAATCAACAGTAAGGAAGCGGTTGCTTGCTTGCTTGCTAGACTGTAGTTGTCATAAAAGGAGTCGACATTACCCTCGAAACATGGTCCCATTGTACTGTATGGAGAATAACGTCACGCAGGAAAACCTATGGAAAACCTATACCGGGTATGTACGTAGTCAAGCAAGCCGATAATTGCATTGTCGCCGCAATTAGATTCTATTTCTGTATAAATAGAAGGGTGAAATCGAATTACATGTTTCCGACTTGTCAACATTTATAAATTGCTATTTGCGCAAACGCGCTTCAAAAGAAGCCGTCCAATAATTGACTCACTGCTCGATTCGATTTTCTCGTATCCTTTTGGAAAGATCTTGATCACAGCTCCACAGACAAGAGACACATACCGGCGAACTTACAGAATTTTAGAAAGGGCATGATGACTTTACCATAGGACTCAAAACTGGCGTTATTAGCTGGACTTAGATAAAGAACTGATAGGCTAACAATTTCTCAGTAATCTCAGTAACCAATGCAGACTATAATAGTTTAGAATTTACATTACTACTGCGAGTAGTAACATCCCGCTAAACGATCCATTCTTTCTGCAAAGGTTCTCTCTTATACAATTTCCAGTAGAAATAGCTGTTATTCAGATGTCCATAAAGTAGTTAATTATTTGTTTGAGTTCATTGGTAGGTTCCTTTCCATCGAATCTTATTAATCAAGTGCTTGACCTTTTGTATTTGTAATTGAATTATTTCTGACACAACATTGTAATTTTTCACCAGTCTCAATTCATAGCACCAGTGAATGGAATATCTGCAGGAACATAACTAATTTGGTTTCTAGAAAAAAGTCATATCAATTCAAATTCCTTATGCATTGTGATGGTTTTGTCTTCAATTCGAAAAAGGGTGTCATCAGCTTTATGCAAGGAACGCAAGACAAGTTTTATCTTAATTCTTGATAACCTTGACAATAATATATTCAAATCATAGATATTCCGTACAATACCACAATAACTTCAGGCAAATAAACGTACATTCCAATGTCGCACATATCTAAACTTCTTATTGATTTGTGAAATGATTCTGGGATTATTATCGGTGTTTCCACGAAACAGAATTACAACGACAAAACTGTCGGGAAAGCAGGTTACGAAAAGGAATCTAATCCCTCGCGGTTTTTAATCAAATCCACCTCTTAAGAAACTGTAACTACATTATTCTGGCTTTGTAATTTAATATTGATTTTCCTGATTAAGATGTCGTTTTAGTCATTAATCTATCATATTCTTGCTTTCATACAAAGATTGTTGCATGCATTATTCATTGAGATTTGAGACGGATGAAATCTGACTTCAAAATATGTTGAGGAGACCCAGTAAAGGCATTCCAGGTTAAAGTTATTTATTTATATATATCTTATCCAGGAAATTTCTGTTGCATGAACTTTTGAGCACAATGTTTGTAGTGGTATTTGCCATAAAATGTCTGTCTCACCCCTTAATGACAATTTATTCATGACTTTCTTATTGTTGAACATAAACTTAGATGCAATAAAGCCATTGCTTTGTTATCTTCGTTCAATAAAACTAATTGTGGAACACTGGAAAGGAAATCCATTCTCGTATGTACAACGTTAAAATAAGACATGTGAAGGACTTGTTAGAGAGAAACGAATTTACAGATGGATGTAAATATGTAAAATTATTTCAGCTTCATTCTTGCTCTAATGTGTATTATTTCATCATATATCAATTTAATCAATACTCCCAAAGGCTTAGAATTTAAGGTGGTAAATAACTCCATATTGATCCAAGATTTCTGATAATATTTCCAAGACATTTATCAAAGGTACTTCTGCTCACACCAATTCTTTTTCACGAAATTTTTAAATTAAAAGCAACGGGCAACTTAATAACTGACAACTGGATGGAAAATTGATTTTCAAGCATTCGAATATTTCTTGATAATGGCACAAACTAATATGTAAGTGTCTTGTTCGATTCTATCTGTAAAATAAGAAAATACGGTTTCAGGATGGAGTTCATTTTTGAAACAAACTACTGGAAGCCAGATTTTAAGGGACCGTTCGCACTTGACGACAACGTTGTGAAATTTCAGGAATGGGTGGTGCACGAATTCCTGACGACAAGACTAATTGAAGCACTTGACGACAAGAAAGAGATTTGACAATACAAAATATCCTTGTCATTGTCCTCAAGTGTGAACGAGCCATGAACCGTGTGAATTTTAGTTGAACGCTTGGTATGACCAAATATGGGAGAATGTAACCTTGCACATCAGCAACATTCTTGGAGAAATCACAATTAATACTACTTCAACTTACCGAATTATTTTTCATCTACTTTTTAAACTCTGTTGTCGTGCTTAACGTCATCATTATTAGGATAGTGTTTACAACAGTCTGCTGTCAGACTACACTTGAAATAATAGAAAGAAGACTGGCGTCCACAGACAAAATAGCTTCAGCTGCCACATCTTCTACGCAGCTTGATTTTCCCTTTTTAGGGGAATGGTTCCTGTGTTAATATATATACAAATAAAAAAGAAAAAGCCTCTTGTGCGGAGTATTCATGGAACATTTTGACACCAGTTTTTCTTGACATGAAAAGTCACGCATGTAATCGAATAGCTTTCCATACAGCTATGCTGATGTAGCTTCGTATGTTGTTCAGTGACATGAAGGAAAGAATAACCGTTAGTGAATGACATTTCACGCCTTGATGTGAATTTGGCCAAACTTTCATGCGCAGATAGTACCATTAACAGTGTAACAGGATTAGTAATTCCATATAATGGATTCTCATAAGCGACTGCAAAAGACGAGCTTTTCTCACCCCTATTTCACCTTGATAAAAGGTCATCAATTTTCCTGAGAGTAGACGCAATTTAATTCACTTTGCTTCAGGAATTGAGAAAGGAATTAATGTGTCGTAATCGTCGATATCTATGGCTACCCACACCAATGCTGCGTCAATCAAAATTACAGGAGTTCAAGAGTACACCCGCTAATAACAGTTCTCCAACAAATATACACAGCGAAGGTACACTTCCTGATCAATTCGAATTTCAGATTGGAAAGCAATATCGAAATATGTTCTCTTCGCAATAGGAGTACAAAAATGTATACTCCATAACTCTTACCCACGTATCGTCGAATTCAGGTCTTGATTAACGCTAAGAACAATTTACCAAGATGTAAATTCGACAACTCAATCCGTTACCGTGGGCACATTAGAGGAAATATTACTGTAATGTGCGTGATCCATAGTCCCACCCTTGCCCCTTGTTTCTGAGCTACGCAGATGAAATAAACGTGTCACAAAAAACACCAATAAATTTTCACTTGAACTGCCCTTTCTTCCATTGTTTTGTTTTTATTAATAATGATGCCTATCACTGACAACCGCATTTTGGCTCATCTGACCCTGTTATAGTTACTGATTGGAGTGTTTCCCTTACCTTTATTGGTGTTTTGTCGCAGCCTACATTCTTAGCTTTAACCAAAATAAGTAAAAAATTAAGTCCACGTTGATAATCCCGTCTTCTTCACAATGCTTCCCTGGGGAAACGTCACCGTTTATCAATTGGGTTCAATTGCAAAATCACCTTTGTTCCTCACCAAATTACTCCAGTCCCAGTTCTCCGTCAGCCCAAACAGTCTCTGTTTCCTCCACAGTCCGAGTCAATGTTCTGAAACCGGTTTGTTCGGGTTTGTGTCGTAAAATATCCTTGCAATCAGAAATTCTTTAACAAATTCGAGAGAATGGAACATGAAATTTCACTGCATTTCAGACAGTTCTGGTTTAACTGCCAAATAGCCAAGTTAATCTGCCCATTAACCTGGGCTGGCGGATAGAAGCTGTGCAAGAGAAACCAGCTTCACCGGTTCAGTGATGTTACATTACACCAGTTCCATGTCCTAACCTTGCTTCGAGGTGTGTAATATTGTCATCCTGCTCACAGAACCTGGTATATGCAATATCATATGAAACCCAACCAAATAGTATGAACTGCTCATAATATAGATTTTTTGGCTAAATTATTTCTATGAAACCACAGCAATTTTCTCGACATTGATTTTTCTTTCAACAAGCACAGATTTCTGTGGAATATTTTGCAATGACTTCTTCGTATTCACTTTGCACAACATATGTGCATTTGTTCTGTGTTATGTCGATTAGTGCATTAATAAAAATGACTGCATCATTAGCTAATTTGTTTATTATTAGCCAGCTGAGAATGTCCTATTGATTCATTTATTTCCATGTGCTGCTTCTGCTACAATACTCCAGTACTTTTAGAGTAATACTCTTTGTGAGATCGATTCAGTGTACGCAGATTTTCGCAGCTGAAATTACTTTTGAACTGGCGGCCATCATCATTTTTTCACAATAAATTTAATACCAGGTCAATAGTTAAATGTCAACTGATGCCACCAAGCCACATTAGGCATTAGTGTTTTTACACATGCTGACACCTACAGCTTACAATTGTCAAAATTAAAACATTTACCCTTAGATCCTTTTGGAATAGATCTGCAGAACATTTCGAAAGTATAAATTGATCCCTGGATGAAACTGATTGATCTATCACCCGACTGTATGCATCGCAGCAAATATTGACCAATTTTTCAATTTCATCACCCAAAAGTTGGGAAATGACCAACTATTATCGAGTTCCAAGAGTCAATCAAAAGGCCCATTTTGTGGAGAATTTCAAGCTGCACTAATTTACTTATTTCTTCATCTCTGACACAGAATGTTTTCCAATGAATAACAAGTGGGAGGAATTAATAAAACAAATACCACAAGTTGTTTACAAAACTGAAAAAGAAAGGATATTCGTTTCTCTATTGAGAAACAGAAAAGCTCATTATGTTACGCCAAAGTAACTCAGTCTGAAGTTCTTATGGGCAGTCTTCCCAATGACAGTGACATGGATATGTGCAATATTGATTGGCTCCTATATTTAGACGGTCACTGTAGTAAAAGAGGCCTACTTATCACATAAATCATAAAGTAAAAGCATTTAATAGATTCATGTATGTGAAGCTGATTATCATGTCTTAAATAAGCAAAAACAGTTCTTTGATTTTACTCCAAGGCTTTATCAGCTTCAATGCAAGTTTAACTAAATCAAGACAAAGGTGAGGAGGACAATTAATCTGACGATCTTGTGTTTAAATTTGACGTATTTGTCAGTTGACCTTACTTTGATTGATCATTGACCTTTGCCGTAAATGTCAAAGAGAGATAGCAAATATATTTATTCAAACATCTGTCTTGCTTTCTAAAATAGTTTTTCTGCTGACAAATGTGTATCATCTGAAAGAGTAAATACTAAGAAGGCTCGGGGCGTAATAGATTGATTGATTCTAATTGCAAACACGTTTACAAAAACTCAATTAGTAGATCTGTGATTTAATAAGTTCATATCAAAATAATATTAAATCAGTATCAACAAAAGTAAATGAAAAATCAACCATTTATCTCACAACAATCCGCAGTGATTCATACAGAATTACATTCTGTATATTTTTTGTTATGACTATGAGCGGACAATCTACTGAATCCTTAGAATTTCTTCATTGTAATTCCAAAGACAGGTTTTCATCTGAAAGAAGTCTGTCACTTTCTCAGTCAAATGGAATCAGATTGATTTGGCCTATTAAGCTGTGAATGCCACCGTCCAGCTTTTGGCCTCTAATGACTTTCTCTCCTTACAAACCAATCCATTACTTCAATCACATTGAATATCAATAAAATTCATTACTTTCTAAAGCTTTCTATTGCTCGTTCTCGTAGGTCTTGCAGAAATGACAAATGCCAGTCATTGATGAAATGGCACAACGACAAACAAATCACTGGTCTTCTGGAAAGGAGTTCTTGCTTGTTTTCACTGTAAAGTAAACCTTCAGCCATAAATACTACCAAGTTCTCTATATAAACCTGAGTAGTTTTAATTTTTGAACAGTTTCTCAGAATATGAACACCATTGTTCAGGGACTGCAAATGAGACTGAATATTATTTCTAGTCTTTACAACATGTAAAAAGGCAATGACCTTGAAATAAATTTGTCGAAAACGAGAGTTAAATTAGCTTGTGAGTGCAGTGGTTTCAGTTCAAAAGATCTATTCGCGTGTCAGCAGACTTTGAAGCGACCAGTACATCCGACTTGTAAAAATCTCGGGAAGAAAGACACCAATCGGTTTCCATTGCTTCTTTCCAGTGTTACACTTTTCAAAAGTTGTATGTGTACATAATACTTTTGTTTCATTTAGTACCACATACATGTAATTGTTTAAAATTAACTGGACGTTCATCGTCAAATTATGTTCAAAGGCATTAGTGTGATGTATTGGCCAAATGCACTGGTACCTAAATGTTCGTTTTCTGTCGCACTATATTCTTGGATTACACCAACTCACTTTGATAATGTGCAAAATTTGTTTCTTATTTGTGACGGAAGACGTCTCAGATAATTTGCCAATCATATGCCGGAATATGACCGATCCTATCTTTTACCAAAGAGCTTCTATTTCCCGTTCTCCTCTTGGATTTTACACAGGCAATGGTTGTCCAAACATTTATTCATGCAACTAGGAAAGGCAATATTGTTTTCTCACCTCAGGCGTAGTCAGATAACCGTTCTCGATTTTTGCCCAGAGAAAAGCTGTACAAATGATATAATTTAATCACCGTACATTCGCTGATGCTTTTTGTACACCTAGCACGCGATTAATTGTGCCAAAAAAGGCCATCACGGGATAAAGAGCAGTAAGCGCCATACTTTGATCTGGGATACCTGACTAATTGCGACAACCTATACTCACGCATGTCAAATGGCAAGAAACTGGATCAATAGAACAATAGATTGGATGTGTGTATACGTCATTGCTGGCTATATATCTCATGGATAAATACCATGTAGACCGTAGACTAGTCTGTCAAAAAACGAAGCAGTAATACAAGGTTCATGACAACTAAAAAAAATTTTTTTGGAATATATCCTTGCTTAATTATGCACATTTATCATTGATGTTTGGGAATATTTATCTTTATTACTCTCCGAAATGATAAACAAATTGCCAGAAAAAATTCAAATTTGATGAGGCAAAATGCACAATTAGAATTTTAATCCATACAAAGAGTTTAATTTAATTAACGATCCTACTTTTGATAAATTTCCACTTGTCAGGTTCGCATGTGAAAAACAGTTAATCATTTGCATGCTACAGCTCTACTTCAATTCACAAAGTTATTGAACTTACCACAATTTCCCAAAAGCAATTCTGTGTACGAAAGAAAAATGTCTTGAATCTCAGCTAAAATGTTTCCATAAACAAGAGTCGGGGTTTAAAATGACAAAATTGTGTTAACCTGTATGGGTTCATATCATCAACGTGCTCAACCTAAAAAAAAAACTTGGGAATCTTTCAGGGAATAAACATCCACAGTCACAAGGAAAGGCGGTTTCACCGTGGTAGACATTCAGAGTCACTAGCATATAATCGTTGTGAAGAAGCTGTGATCGATTTAAGCTCGGGATATTCGCTATCGCAACTGATAAGGAGTTCAATATTGATTACCGCAGAGCTTGTCAAACTACCTTGGTCTTCTAATTCAATATTGATCTTACAGAACCAATACTAGACCTTCAAAGATCCCTGTATTTTTGTCGGGTGACTTATTGATAACTTTCTTGGAAAATTAGGCCACCTTTGCCCAGGTCATCGGTGAACGTTCGCTGAGGACAGACACACAATAATTGTTTTAAATAATTGAGCAACATTGAAGATGGGACATAGTAACATATTTGTGAAATTATTTCCTGGACAAAACCTGAAAAGTGGTTAACACAATCACCATGGCAACATGTCGTAATGTAGTCCTTGAGAAATATTAATTACATGAAGAAACACTCGTGTTTCTAATTAAATCTAATCTAATTAATACTCTTTCAAATAATTGCACAACATTGTCTTGCAGCAATTTAATGAATCGAGTCTGTTTTATTCTAAAGGTTGTTGGTCTATTCTTTTTACTAATAAAATAAGACCGATGAGGAAGGAGATCATTGTAGGGATAAAAATGCTTTCCCGGGTGTACATAAGGACCACGTCTGGTTTTTTTTTCAAAATAAGCTGTATAATTTGTCCCGTTTTTTCGGGGATGCCATCCAAATTTACCCACATTGGTCGAAGACTTGGTCCTGGCTTTGAGCAAAATGTATAACAATTTTGTGAAAGTGTTGTTTTTTCTGATACCACTGCATAGTAGAATGACAAATGTAGCATGAAAGAATGTCTTTTTCACATCTCCTTCTTTTACATATTGATACACATTTCACTTCCACTCAATATAACAGTAAACAAATAGTGGTGAAGTTTTGTGATATTCAAGTAGAGAAACAGACGGAAGTTGGAAACTTGATGTTTCAAAAAAAAGAAATGTAATTTATTCTTTAAACATGACTAAGTAAAGGAGAGCATCTACCATATAACGAGCAAATTTTCTTTATTAATCTTAAGGAAAAGACAATTTACAAAAAGTGAAATCGAGCATATCGACCCATAGGATTTCAACCTTTGTGACAAATATTTTTTCTTTTAGAGTTTGTTGAGAAACATCAAAATCTCATAAAATGACATTTTATGACATTAAAAACGTTACAGTTGGGACATTTACCTTTATTTGCGTAAAATTCATCAAATGCATTAATTAATAATAATTAATCAGGAAACTTTAGTAGCTACTTCTATCGATTGTCTTCTTTCAATGGACAAATATATATATATAGATGGTGCCTTTGCAGTGTAAACAAATAGATTGGATCCAAGAGAATTATTTTATTCTAGACACACCTTAGTTTGTATGACCATATATGGTCACATAAGGGAAATTAATAAAAGATGGCGCTCATTTGTTTACACGTAACCTTGCCTACGCGACCTCACTTTTTCTAGTAATGATGTAATGTATTCGATATGATTCATTTATCGGTACATGGGTGACCAAAATACAACTGCCCTTGAATGCAACTTCTAATGATGTCCCAAATCAAGTAAAAGGCTATCTGAGTAAGAGTCCATTTACACTGCGTGTCAACGTCAACGCTAAGTTGGTGCAGATGGTCCAGATCACAATTTGGAGTTGCAACCTTTGTTTGGAGTGAATTGCTTGGAGTATTAACTGGAACATCATCACAGCGTTGATTTTACTCTCACGAACAACAACAGGTTTTTGAACTAAATGGGTTTTTATTTTCGACTCAGAAATTGGAAATGACTACATATGTCATAATACATGTCAGAATCATCATTACAATGATTCAGGTTGACATCAGACAATTTTATGTCAAAGCATTAAAGCTAGTAACAATACAAAATTCACCAATTTGTGCCCACTGAACTGCCACAAGACATGTACTAGGTTTTACCTCAGGGTAAAATTTTTAACAGTATATTTTAATAAGTCGTAATCTACGAATCAGCGTGCAAAATTTTTGTTGAGTTAAAACCGTACATGTACCCCAAGCAAATTGGATAAGTAAACCTATAGAAGCTATGCGGAAAGAAGTAAAATATGAATATATAACAGTTAAAATAGTACAATATAATTTAAAAGAACGACTACTCTTTGACTGTCAACATATACCGCAGGTAAACAACTTTCTTTTCCTTAAACAGAACTCGTGACGAATATATATAGGTGGGTATAAATAATGAGAAAACAGTAGAACAATTATATAACAGTTAACAATGTTCAATCGCTGTCCAAGTTCAAACTGGAGTAGTCTTCATATGCTGCATCTTCGGCAGAGACATCGTCATCAAAATGCCGTCTGGAGTGCTTGTACCATGTGGGTTTGGCAATTTTCTTCTATTCTGCATACGGTAATCATCCTGGCAGAATTTCTGACCCATTTATATTGGTTTGTGCGTGTAGTGCCACGGAGCAGGTCTTCCTGCCTCTTCATAAATTTTTTGATCAGGATAGTATCAGCAAATTTAATGGTTTTATCTATGGCTGCCCAGTATGTGTCATATCCTATGCTGGTAAACCTCCTGCTTTCACGAACAAACAGCCTTGAATCACTTTTATCCCACACCTTTTTCAAGCCTAGTGCAATGGTGTTAGGGTGGTATTTTACAACCTCACCTAGTGCTCTTGTAAATTTAATTCTATTTTCGTTGTTTTCTTTGGTGAAATAGTCGTGTCAGGGTGGTTCAATTCAAATAATTTGTGGAAACAGTTGGCCTTGTTGGCTCTTCTCTGGGAGAAATTCTTTCTGCATTGCGATATATTTGTCGTGTTGGGACATAATATTGTCCAATATCTTGTTGTAACAGCGAATAAGGGGCAAATCCCTATCCAGGTGCATAAAGTGAATTAGATCATCGTCTGGAATTATGACCACCATTCGTGGTAGCAGAACATTCTCTTGTATTGCACAAGCCATGAGGTTTCTCATCCTGCTGATAGCATTTGTATCATGATGTGTATATTTGTTTGTGAAGAAGCCCTTGACACCAAATCATTTCTTGACGTACCCATCATAGTGGTCAGGGTTCCTCTCATTAAAATGTGTACTAAATGATCTATATCCAAAGTTGTCTCCAAAGAACCAAATTTCTTCACAGGACCTGATTCTTCCTGCAAAATAATTTAAGGTAAACAAATGTTTCATCATGTGGTGCATCATAATTAGTCATTTATTCATTTATATTCATTTATCGATTCGATCAGCACAAATACTTGAGCATTGCACTGGATTTCCATCGTCCTGCTTTGCAGATCTGGCTAAAAGAATAGTTGTATTTATACAAATCACAAGTTCTCCCAAATGCGGAAGGAATGGGTATCGTACAGTGAAGAGTCAATGTTTAGAGCATTGAGTAGGTTATGCAATGTGGTGCGGAATTGTGTGGGTGAAAGTGGGGACCTGTCTGAGAACACAATGAAAGGTTCATCATCTTCAAGATAGCATCCTCGATGTATCATAAACTCCTTCACCAATCTGATGGGGCAAAATATTCTCTGCTTCACAAGCACATTATCTGCAATCTCTCCCATTGCCGATATTTTTATTTTCTGGGGATAATTATTAGTTCCATGGGTTTTTGATGATCGAAGCATTAACATGATCCTGTCACCTTTGGGTCCAAAATGTACATCTCTTGCCTTTACAGGGTGTGAACCTGTTGCAAGTTCGCCAACCCGCATGAGCCCGTAGTAGGCTAAAGCAAAAGTAGCTTTATACATTATCTCCAAATATGGTTGTGATCCTCCATATGACCTCCCCAATTCAAATAGTAATGCCTCAAGTAAATTAATTTTTATCGGTAGTCAAATCTTGAGCTTGTCATTCATTATTCTGCAACTCTTTGTTAGTGTTGCTATCATGACTCTACTATCATCCCATTGATATCCATCTGTTTTCAGCACAAATTTAATTGCTGAAAAATAAGATTTGACAGTAGATGATTGGATTCCCTCATCAACCAGGTATGTACCATATAGCATTGCTTTCTCCTCCCATCCCATTGATGAAGGAAGCGGCCCTAATCGTATTAGAAACTTATTAAATGTCCTCCAGATGCTATGGTAATTTGCTGCAGTTGATTTCCTTGTTTGAGTGCCCTTCAGCTTTTCAAACACCACCTCAAGATATTCAAGAGACAATTTCGATGACGTAGAGGTAGAATCAGATGTTGCCCCCACACTTTTCTTTTTCCTTAAAGCTCTCTGTCCTACAACAATAATGGATGGAAATATCATTAATCATTTCTCCAAACCTTTGATACTGGCCATAACTGTTCTGGAACTGCTGTTGGCATCTCATCACGTTTCTCTCTCTTCTTCAGAAACCAGTCAATCTGACCTCTTGAGAGTGCATCTGCATGCAAATTATCTGCACTCTTTACATATTTGGCTTTCAAATCCACGTTTGCTACCATACATTTTAGTACCAAGATTCTAATCAATACCATACACCTCTTGCATGATGTGGATGTCTTGTTTATCATATTTTTGACACTTTGGTTATCCACAAATATAGTAACCCTTTTATTGCTGAATCTGTCAATCCATGCGACAACAGCTGCCACTAATGCATATATATATTCAATGCTAGGTGTACATTGTTCAATAAACCTATTGGGCCAGTACCCATACATATATGATGGACCACATATTCCACCAAATCCGATTTTTCCACTGGCATCCATATAGAAATCTATGTCCTGATTAAGGATTTTGTCTGAAAAATCCAAAAATGGTCTAGCAAATGCTGATGGATGGTCCAAAAATACCTTCCATGTTTCTAGGTCTCTTTTAATTTCCAGGTTGACATTAATATGGTGGTGTGGCATCAACTTCCCATTAGTACTTGTGTATGCATACAATCTTCTAGTGAAAGCTCTCCCTGGTATTATGCACCTACCGAAAAAATTGAGCAGACCACAGAGCTTCTGCAATTGCTTGATTGTTGTTTTCTTTTTCCTTATCATGGTCTGTATTTGGTTTTTTGCATTTCCTATTTTCTCAGCTTGGATCATCACCAGCTGTTTGACTGTGTCAATCAATAATCCAAGGAAGATCAAGGTAGTTGTGCCCCAATAGGTTTTGTCAAAATTGACCGGCATGCCAATTGAGTCACATATGTCCATAAAGACTCTGACTTGGTTATTACATACTGCTTTCAACAGTGCACAAAATAGGAAATCGTCAAGATACCCAACATTTTTCTTTCCAGTCCTATATTGGACCAAATGAGCCACTGCTCTGGAAAAACGTTGAAAGTGTGCACAGGAGATAGATGCTCCAAAGGCTAAACATTTATCTATAAAATAATACGTCCTACCATCCACGGGGGATTTTGCTTTCATTACAAGTAGACACCAACACTTTTTCTTAACACATAAATTCCTGAAAGCCATCTTCATGTCTAACCTTGAAATGTGACATCCTACACCTTCTTTGATACAAAGTTGTATTGCTATCTTGAAGTCTGGATATTCTACTGATGCTAGGTCCAGAGGAGTGTTTGCATTTATTGACGTACTATTAACTGCCCTTGGATGTGACAAATGAAATATTAACCTAGTGTCTCGTCCCCCATCTTTTACCACTAGGCCGATTGGCAACTGTATGAAATAATCATAAGGTACCTCTTCATAAGGTCCTGCATACCATTGCAATTTAACCTCCTTCATGACCTTGTTTCACAAATCTATATCGTCACCCACAGTAAGTGGTAAATTTCTGGATTTAACCTTTATTTTCATGTTTCCTTTATACCCTATACTGAAACCATTGGTAAACCCATCAGTAAGGAAACTTGTTTCATTCTCATCATAATTCGCTTGCTTAAGCATTGAGTGCAGTACCTTGGGTTTTACAGGTGTTACCAGGTTATTTAGATCAAAATTTTGATAATTCAGGATTTCACGATTTGCTCTGCTTCTCCCTATAACACAAATTGAAGAAAACTCTTATTTTATGATATCACACAACACCCACATGAGTAACATCACTCTCTCCCTACTTCTTCGGACTTGTGTTACCCTTGCTTTGAGGACGCCCCCCGTCACCCGACCTGGGTGCACGGTTGTGCTTGCAACAATTGTTGTAGCTGTGATTCCAACCACCACAGTATGAGCACCTGTGGTCATAGCTACATTCACTAGAGCTTTTCTTACACTTGTTTTTATTATACTTCCAACAGCAATTATCTCGCCAGTCTTTTACTTTGCCACCTGGAGCACTGAAAGGGCTTGCTCCTGCAGTCATTCTGCTTTGTGCATTTTGATATGAGAAATCCCGACCAATTGCATTTCTTAATGACAAATTCTAACCTTGTGTATACGTTTTGGCCCAGCTTCTCCAAGGTTTTGCTGCCATCAATTGTCTAAACATGAAATCATATCTAGCTACATTTTCCCATGTAAAATTGGATGCAGCAGTATGTATGACATCTACATACTGCAGCAACTCTGCAGCTCTCCCAGGATTAGCTTTGCAATAAATCATTGAATAGACTCTGAAAGCTTGGTCCCACTTGCGTACACTATTAATCTTGGACACTCTTTGTGCTGGGGATATGAAAGTATGCCCTGATTGTCTGACTAGTTCTATCCTTGGTAAATCATCATCAATTACCGGGTATGGAGGCCCACCATGTTCCTTTGGTAATAGCTTATCCAAATTGACATATTCCCCCTTTTCTATTTTCATCTTTATGGTAGGTTCCACATGGCAAGACACATGGAAAAAATCATCGTCATCATCAAACCTTCTCAACAGTTCCACATTATCTTGAAAATCTGGTATCTTACCCTGTGGTGCCAATAGCTCTGCCCGCCTGGCTTCGGCCTCCTGCACAGTTTTGTAAACCACTTCCTTAGCTCTCCTTGAAGGGTCATCTGGAGTCTCATTTCTCTTGCCAGGACCAGCTCTATCTGAAGGAGGGGTCCCCCTTACCAGTATTGACTCCCATCGATCATCATCAGTTCTCTGTCTATTGCGATGACTGGATTGAATCCTTATGCCATCTACAAAATTTGAAATGCGGTTTATGACATCCTCATCTAATTTCCCCTTTTTAAGTGCTGGTGTATACAGCGTTGAGTCAGACGGTGACTTCATCAGACTCAAATTCGCTTGGGGATTTTTACCACCTTCCTTTTCCTTACCATTCTTAGACGAATGTCCTCGATCCTCTTTCTCTTTCTCAATCTGTTTCCTAATTCATTCCAATTCCTCCCTCTCACGATCCAATTGCAACCGTTCCTCTCTCAATTTCACTCATGACTCTACCATCTCATTGATGAATTGATTAAATTTCGGATCATTTCTGTACTGATCATATTCATCATCATCATTGATATCTGAAGGAAGAGCAACATGCAATTTATTATTTTTGGATTTGTCTCTTTGACTCAGGATTACTTCTCCTTCCTCCTCTTCTGACTCAGATTCACTTGAATCGATACTGTCTTGAGTCATATGGTCTTGATCATCAACGATAGTTTCGATGCCATCGTGCATGGGTCATTTTTCATTTATTTTTCTGACATTTCCAGACTCATCAAAATCATCACCCTGTGTATCTAAATCTACTTCATCACCCGATGTGGTAGACCTATTTAATTTCTCTATTTCTTTATCCGGAACTGCATTATTGTTCACAGAATTATCTGCTCTTGTTTGCTTAACTTTTGCAATTTGTTTGGCACCCTTTGGACTTTTACCATAAGGTGATTTCACCCTCTTTTTGATTTGTTTACTTTGGTTGCCATCCGCCATCTTCGATTTTGCAGAGTCATTTTTGGCCGACCGTCTCTTCCTCTTATTTTGGTCCAAAACAGCATCATTCAGCTCATCTTCGAGCTTTCTTTTGGTTCTGCACATATTGCTTGAAATTTTTATTCACTTTTGGGAACTTTCCAAAGTCAACTTTCCTTTAATTATTACAAATTATGAATTTCAAAATGTTTGTTTGTTTTCCGTCGAAAATGAAAACCTGTTATGACGTAAGCAAGTGATCATGTAGCTCACGTGCGTAACAACAGATGTAACACTCGAGCAAAATCCATTTTATCTGTTGATAAAATGAGCCTTTTGGTAGACACTTGTAAGTTCTTTCTTTGGGCCACTAGTACCCCTCTTTTGAACTTCTGGTGATCGCTGCCTTGGGTTTCAAGGTCAGGATTAAGGTAGTTCTTTGGGACCGTGACATCAAAGCCATGTGTTCCCTCAGAAAATGTAAACAGTGAAACCTCATTGAACACTTGCTGT
>JBCAUG010055968.1:0-23343 GCA_038406175.1 Haplosyllis leylae | reverse complement strand
TTCTTTCAGGACCATCACACCCTCCCAAATTTAATACTTCCAAAGAAAAAAATTTAAATATTTAAGCCACAACAGCTCTGCATAAAGCCCATGGGCTTCTTGTTGTTTTGGAGATGATAGTGCACACATGTAAAGGCACATTGCAGAGGATATCGAAAAGAAGAAAAGAAAGCAGTAACAGATCTACATGGGAAACAAATCCTTTTAGGAAATTTCGAGCAATGTACTCATTCGACAATCTTCTTGCAAACAACGCTAGTTGAAATCCCTTCATGTATAGAATACTAAAGTATCGAAGTAATGCAAACGTATCGATACCATTGGCTTTTTTTGCAGATAATAGAAACATCCATGGTAACCCTGGAAATAAAGAATTTTGACTAAATCTTTTTCAACAAATTACATGAATTAACTGTGTATAATCACTTATAAAAATGTCAAATATAAAATTTGTATGTGATAACTTAGTATAATGCTTAAAAGTACAAAAGGCCATCGACAACTTTATGTTATTTTGTTTTCTTTGTTATTTCTGTGAACAGAGAAGAACTTCCTTCTCGTATTCGACTACAGGAAATGGAAATTTGTAAGCGTTATATCTGATATCAAAACCACTTAAGACTGTATTGTGTACAAAATATACACACTTTGTGCACATCGAGACAACAATTTTCTCTCTGTTAAGGAAAATCCTTTGTCCGTTAATAGTATTTGCATGCCATCTAAAATGTGCACTGATAGTACATTGAGAAGAAATGACAAGTCTTAGATCGGAATCGTACCAGTGTCTGGAACGTTCAATACATTTTATAAGCTTTCATCTGGTAGTTTTCTGCAAAGGGCAAATTTAAATTAAAACCACTTTCTTAATCTGAGGTGGCCATTGTAAATTATAAAGCTGCGTGTTCGAAACACTGTCCCGTAAATATTTGGCATGAGTAGACAATGGTCCATCAATATTTTACACTAAGAGACAACTACCACAATTCTGGTTTATGTGAAAAACATATTGGAAACAACGCTGTAAGGTTACATGAACGTGGCCTCTAGTTGCACTACTTTCAAACCTAATACAGGTGTTATTTTTATTTGTGACTCCTAGAGAGTTATATGGTGTTACCCCTTTTGATAGCCTTTTTGGTAGGAAACTATATCATAAATATATGCTGCATATGACTGGGTATAAATTCCCCTTCAGGCAAATAGCAACAGATCAAAAACCCTATTTCTGCACATAGTAACATCAAAAGATGTTCCTTGGGGGAACTGCTTAGGTGGTTACCACATTGTTGCAGTAAAAAATGGTGGCTGAGTTGGGTTTCAAACGCAGCCAATCGAGTTTTTCCTAAACTACCAGCAAAACAAAAGTGACAGATCTGGCAATTACTTCTTTCCTTGTTTTTCCTATGTTCAATTTGTTACACTCACTGATAAATTTAGTAGGATATACTGATCAATTACCAATTGCAGGATGACAAGGGGTGGGATATCGAATGTAATCCCCCAACATGCACAATATCCCATGAGTGGCTCTAGGCCATTAGTGGGATATATGCATGGAGGGGGATTACACTCATATCCCCCTCCCATGGCATCCTACAATGATTTTATACTACACTTTGCACTGTAGTTGATATCCCCTCAACAGACAAGTGGATATCACTGATATCCCCTCAATAGACAAGTGGATATCACTGATATCCCTTCAATAGACAAGTGTTGTATCTTTAATGAAATACCATAATTCTGAACTAATGGGGGACGTACTACAGTGCAAAGTGTAGTATAAATAGTAAAAGAACTGACAAAGATATGTGTGAGAAATTTGAACTTCAACAGAAACACAAAAATGTGAGAAATTTGAACTTTAACAGAAACACAAAAATGCCAGATCTGTCACATCTGGCAACATAATACGGAAAATCACGAATGGAGCACAACTGGGCTAACCCGACTAAGCAGGTAGAAGAGGAAAAACCACCGTGACACATACTCGAAGTCAGTAATACCAGCTTTTAGCGCTATTTTACATCAACTGATGAACAGAAGAAAGTTCTCTTCTCATCGATCAAGTTACCACTTTATGCCACAGTATAATAAAAGCTAGTATCGTCAAATCCCTAAAAGTGAATTGGTAATCAGTGTTCTCAGTTTTGTGAATTTGAGGAAAGCCGGTTGAGATGATTGATTTGAGTCAGGAGCGCAGTCAGGAAGTATAATTTGAAATCGTTATCTTGGTTTTTAACATCTTTGTGGCACACTTAAGAACACCAATGAATCAATAAGGAATGCAAACACACGGTTTAATGATTGATTAATGGTCAAAAAGAAGAACTTAAGGAATTGACTCAAGATGGTTTCTTACCAGATATTCCATGTTGACATTCTTAATGCCCTCTTATGCAGGAGAGTTGTTTAAAGAACTAATAATTTTACCTTCTTTTCTATAAAATGATGGGAGCTTCAAGATTTAAACAACTAATAATAACAGGGTTAATTGCTGTGAACTGCATTTTAATAACTTGCATTAATAATGGATTCATTTGTAAACATCCAAAATATGAAGAAATGTTCACATTGTGCAGCGTACTAACAGACCACATGATGACGTCGTGCGTTATTTTGATGCAGAATGAGACCAACAGTAAAGGTATAAGAATATTTTTGGAGATTCAAGTTCAGTTAATTAAGAAATGTCGTTAAAACAACAGAAAGCAATAGGGTTTTCCCTGAAATAGATCATTTTGCCAACATTGCCAGAATTGTACTGGTTGAATATATTATTGAAGTAAATTATTGCTAAAGTTTTGGCAAAGATTTTACAAGGTTTCGGTAAAATAATATTGAACACATGGTGAATATTTATTAAATATTTGGCAAAGTTTTATACATTGAACCATAAATGATCCCAAAACCTTTTAGAATCGAATCAAATATCTCAAATTTCTTGCTTTTTGCTGAACATTGTAAGTTCGGTGACGCAATGCTTTCGAAATATCTAGATATCTACCTTATCGGTTTGAATGCTAAACTTAACACAAATCCTCCTGTTAAGGTGGAACTTTAGCATCATTGTTGGCCGCTGGGTTCGGAACCCATTTCTAAGCATCATACAATCGTAAATCTATCCTGTCAGCGCGGTCACGGCCGCTGATGTTCGGTGTTAATTTTACCTTCTTAAATATGCAGTGACTTATTCTCATCAAATGAATAATTTTGAAAAGTGAATTTACACTGAGCTAAAATGCAACTTTCACGCTCGTTGGCCGTAAATCCATCACAAAATATGCACAAAGGTTTTTCTTTACTTGCTTTGTAGAATTTGATCTCATAACATCTAGTGTTTTGGATTGTGGAGTTAAAATTGTTGAGTTTGAGAACAAGATAGGGCTCGGGAGAGGTAGTCACCATATTCCCTTAACATGTTCCATAATGCGTCCGACCCATAATACTTCCACCACCGGGATGGTAAGTACACCCTAATTGAAAACCCCATCACCTTGTTACAAACACTAGTACTTTTGCACAGTACATGCAAATATAAAATGGCAATTACTTTGCGAAACAAGTTAACATAAATTATAATGACAAAGTAAAATTTTACTTTAGTTCCTCTTTGAATAAATAAGCGGTACTAGACAATTTATTTTACATTGCAGACGAATATTAATTCTGGCTTTGTGTGCAAAGCATGTTGGAAACAAACTGCACTGGTAATATCGACGTGGCGTCTAGTTGGACTATTTTCATAGCTGCAGGTGATATTTGCCGCCCGCGAAAGTAGTACGACGGGAGGTTATGCTTTTACAGATGTCTGTTTGTTAACGCGGGGGTGTACGCCATCTCTATCCCACAATACTTCCACTGGCTCCATATTCTTTCCAAGGGGGGGTACCGCATCCTGGAAAGGTCAGCACGGGGGGTACCTGAGATGGGGTACCCCCAAGCCAGGTCAGTTATGGTACCCCTGGCCAGGTATGGGGCACACCCTGCCAGATCAGATTGGGTTTCCCCAGCCAGGGAAGGGGTACCACTGGCCAGGTCAGGTTGGGGTGGCCCCAGCCAGGGATGGGGCACCTTCCGGGCCAGGGATGGGGTACCCCCTCCTACCAGGGATGGGGTACCCTGAAGCCAGGTTTGGAGTACCGCCTAGCCAGGTCAGATTGGGGTAACCCACCAGGGATGGAGTACCCCCTGGCATGGTCAGGTTGGGGTAACTACCCCCCCCCCCCCGGGATAGGACCGTGGAGCGAGCACTTGCTACGCGGCGGGCCGTATGCCTGTTACGTTCATGCAGGAGGACTGTCTTCTTTATCTTCATTTTGAACTACTCAATTTCACGTTATATTGACAGAAATATAACCTTTGAATATTTGCAGCAAGTGAGTAATATCAGCTAAAATTACTTTAGGATTAAACAGCTTTTTGTGCAATATTTTTCAGAAACATCCAGTGATGAACATTTTCCAAAGAGGAAACATTTTGTAGTCACAACTGTTCCGGTGAATCTGTTTTTTTATCACACGCGATTTTCAATTGACAATACACTGAGTCACTTATTTGGGCATGGAAACATAACATTATTATGCCTTTATTTTGTCCTCTTGGTACCAAATTTATCAAAATAACTCAAGCTGCAAAATAGTATGAGATTAAAAATCTTCGCAATCGGGTTGTGCTCCAATATTAGTGTTAACTTCACCAGAATTCACAACAATGTCCCCAGTCCTCAAATAGAATGAAATAAAATTTCAAGTTCAATTGCCGACCTTCCTTTTAAGTTCGGGCATGATTTTGTTTATGGTGTCCGCCCACAGTGTAAAACGCCCAAAATAACGCCATACGTCTACAGTGACTGTAGTTACCAACTACAGCCATCATCACCACGGAGAGTCAAGAATCTGTTCACAATAATCACAACCCCTGACACAAAGAGAACGTATTAAAAACCCAATTGAAAAACTAGGAATAAAAATTTGGTCAGGCTTAGATAGAACTCTGTTCTTTTTTCATTTTCACAATGGCAAAAAAGGAAAAATTCACCAATGTAATTGAACATTGCGGCTAATATAGATTTTGTTAAATTATATTCTTCTTTTCCTTGGTTATGCTACTAAGAATCCATCTTCAAAGGAATGGGTTCACTAACCCTTCACAAAAGTGCTTGAAAAGAAAAAAATCAAGGAAAACACATATTAAAATTAAAGTTGTTTTCTAATTTGACTGTCAACAGTAAAAATAATCCTGTAAAGGTATCATTTGTGAGGGGTGTCAATGAGCAAAATTCTCCACAACTTGATTCTGTTTAGATACTTTAAATAACAAAAGAAAAAGCATTCATCATAAAAAATGGCCGTAAATTGCAGCACATATTTGTAATAAATTATAGAACTTTCAGAATCTATTTTTTATTTAAGATACTGTTCTGGCAGTACACTGACCCGGAAGGGAATGGAACGTCAACATATGCTGGAGTGACAATTGATATCCTAAGTATTCTGTCCAAAAACCTGAACTTCGAGTGCGTCTTCAGATACACAGGATGTTTTCTGTGTCATTTTAGACTCATACTGTAACCTACTCTAACCTATCTCGATTCTCGATTGACATTACAAGTTAAAATGGTAGACTTGGAATTAATCTTTTGTTCATACTGCCGTTATCATTCCTTCCAATGCTTTCAGCTATGAATTGAAGGAGGTCTCAGACGGACAGTGGGGCAAGGTTGATGAAAATGGAACTTGGTCTGGCTTGATTGGACAAATTGTGAGAAATGTAAGACATTTCATGTGTTATAGATCTGACCATTCCATCACAAATTTGTCATCAGGATGATACATATCCAGAATTCTGTCGATGTTAGATGCCTTTTTAAAAGATTGATTATTTTTCAGATGTGTTCAATAAATATTCAAATCTTCCCAGTCAATTTTCTTAAAAAATAGATAATCAATAATGAGACAGGAATTTTGTGTAGCTACTTTTGTTCCATAGATGTTTTGGAAGTACATTTGCTTTATTGTTACCGCCCTCGTACATAGTACGGCATCAAGGTAATGTTTTCGCAGGTGTCAGTCTGTCTGTCCACAGGGGGTACCCCATCTCTATCCCATAATACTTAAACTGGTCCCATGTCCTTTCCAGGGAGTACTCCATCGCCATCCCATAATACTTCCACTGATCCCATGTTCTTTCGGGATTGGCTACCATATCTCCATCCCATAATACTTCCACTGGTCCCGTGTCCTTTCCAGGGGTACCCCAATCCCAGGTGGTACCCCTCCCCGGCCAGGTCAGGTTGAGGTACCTCCCCCCTTTGAGTTTTCCCTAAAGTAGAAAACTGGTTGAATATACTGTTGGATCAGTTGTTGAATTAATTTTTGTGAAAGATTTGGCAAATATTTTACATAGTGAAATAATATTGAACACATGGTAAATATTTATCAAATATTTGACAAAGTTTTATTTAGCCATAAATGATCCCTTGCCTATTTTACCAGACAATGAACAAGATCTTGGGGATGTAACTGTTTACTTTCAGGAAGCGGATATTGCGGCTGCAGATATTACTATCACAAAGGAGAGATTTGATGCGGTGGATTTTACTACACCCTTTGCAGGGGATTCAAGAGCATTTGTCACAAAGAAACCAATAGAACATAAAATTATGATCTACCTGAATGTTTTTCAAGTACGTGATGAATACAATTGCATATTACTAAAGTCCCTCTTTAAATATTCAATTGAAGTTCAATCAGAAGTAACTGCTAGAAAAAGATGAGAATCTTTGTAATTAATAACTAACTTGATTCCATCTCCATATGAGGGCAATCCCACTATTTACATTGTTCAATGAAAAAAGAAGATTAATCCTTTACGAAAATTGTGATTTCAGAAGGAGTTGTGGTTTTTAATAGCTTCCACAGTAATTTTTTCTGGATTGATTATTAAGTATTTTGAGACGTCGGCCGATAGTTGTCAAGATAATGCCCCACAACACCATGGTTTCTTTGAACAAAAATTGGATAGATTTCTTACTATGTTTGGTTTTATGATTAACCAAGGTGAGAAAAACAGGTGTTTGACAATCCTGAACTCATAGATCTACCAGCACAAGAAGATGCAGACAAATTGCAGGGTACCGCACATGCCATAGCATGTTCCATACAGGCTCCGCCCTGTGCGATACCGGCACATCCTATAGCAAGCCGAGATACCCGGTATATGTAGAGTGTACCGCTAGTAGAGCCAGAGTAGAATAAACGTTACCTTTCTTTCAACCCAAGTTACTCCCTTACAAAAGATATGGTCAAGAGACAGCCCTGGAAAGCCATGTCCTTTGCGAATGTCATCGGCATTCATTCTTGCTACTGACGAATAAATGAATATTCATTTGTTCGGACAACGAAAAAAATTCTTTAAACTGAATGATAAAGATGTCGTTTGTCATGTTGCCCAGATAAGTGGTTGAATACAGGATATTTTGATCATATACCACTTTTTACAGTTTAATAAAATCAGTGAAATTTCCTGCCTTTTTATTCAGTTAATGGAGGACACTGTACTGATGATAAGCCAGTGAAACATTCAAAGCTGCTGCAACTGTTTTTTTTTCAGGTTGTCACCGCCTTCCAAAACGAAAGATGTCCAGAGCTTTCTTGTGTTGCTATTGGGTAGTTACAATAAGCATCACAGCCCTGTACATGGGAAACTTGGTTGCATTCATGGCTATACCAAACCTTGAACAACCGGTGAATAGTCTGGAGAAACTCGCGGCACACCCTGACTATCAAGCCGGCATCGTCAGAGGAAGCACACAACACACTCTATTCAATGTGATACACTTATTATTTTGTGAAGTTTAATGTTAAGGCCTGTTCAGACCGAGCGTCAGCGTCAGTGGCATCGCTAGCGATAACGCTTGGAATTGGTCTGTGAACCATTTTCAAGCGTCATCACTAGCAATGGTACTGTTGCTTGGTGTGTATGGAACAAGTAAAACTCAATGTACTCCTTCCAAAGTGTCAACGTTGACGCTGCCCCCAACGCTTCATGCGAACGAACCCTTACATTGATGTTTTAATTTGCAGGTCGTAAAATTGGTCATTTCACACTTTAAGATGCTGTTTCAGTTTAATTTTCCAGTCCTTTTTGGGAAGAATGGTACTACAGCTCTTTCTGGGAAGTTAGAGGAAATTCGTTTGGTTGGCCCACCAGTGTCACCAAGCAAAATTTTTCATTTTTGGAACTTAGATAAAATACACCAATAATGCTGAAATATAATGTTTAAAAGGAACCAGTTGCTTTTTGCGACTTTTTTTTCAAAAATAGAACAAAGGACTGATGTTGCATTCACATAGTTAAAACCAATTTATTTTTAAAAAGCTCAATTTATTCTTACCTTCCAGCGTAATGATTCTGGTATGTACAAGACGATATGGGACAATAATATTAATGTGAATCCAGAAAATATCTATACAACCAACAAAAACAGCACATTGAACGCATTTCATCGAATACGTCGTGAAAAGTTCGTCCGCATCGGAAGTGAAACTTATGAAGAAGTATTTCGTCTGAAGGAAGGATTTTGTGACCTTCAACTTTCCAAAACAAAATTTTTCAAATCCAGTTTGGCTTTTGCTGTTTCGAAACGTTTCCCTTGCCTTGAGATGTTCAACAGAAAGTAAGTTCTCAGTAAAGTACAATTAAAAACTATTATCGTAGTAAACTTTGTGAAAGATTAATCGGTACTTTTAGGCTCACTAATACAAATGCAAGGATGTTGTTAACATCCCAAATGGTGTGTTTATTGTTCAACCGTGACAGACATCTGTGAACAGACAGGATAAAGATAGATCTATTACTTATTTTCAGAATGACTAGAATGGTGGAATCTGGAATCGTAGAAAAAATAATGAGAAAACATTGGCCAAGAAATTCATGCCAAAATTTTCCATCGAGTATCGAAAAAGAGAAAACAAGAGTTCAAGATACTACCGGTGCTTTCATAACACTTCTGGTGGGGTTGTCGACATCCTTTCTCACATTAATTGTCGAAATTATCTGTGGTGCTGCGAAAAAGAGAAAAACTGCGAAAAACTTTGTGCCAAGTGATGCAAAAGTTTCTGTCAGCGAAAGGTGAATTAAAAAGACGTGCCTCACTTTAAGGAACTTTGCACATTATTAATCAACCACTGTTTCACACAGACCTCTGTTGGATCATGATGATGTCTACACTCTGATAAAAAATGTTCAAACAAACATGAATGATATCAACACTAACCTCAATGATAATTTTTTAAAATATTTTTAACAATAAGAATATCATTACTGGATTTACGAAAAAATAATGATGCACAGACAACTGAAACATCAGGTCTTTACCGTGTGCTGTGCTGGAAATCTATAAATATCAAAGGCATCCCGGAGTCAACTTTAAAAACTCCAATTTACCATTATTAAACATACAAGAAATAACATGGAAGCCATTGACCTTACTTTGAATCTAACCGAAGAATGGACGTCCCATGTTCAATGCTTAAATTATAGTGGAACGTAGTCATCAAACCAAGTGATCCATCGAACAAATCTTCCTTATCCATAAAACATGAATTTGTTTTAAAGATTTGAGCTTTCTTTCCATGTTAAAACAGATTGTAAATTATCATGTTGTATTTTCAATTTGTGTGCATGAGATGCCATATACATCCATTTTATCATACAAGCGAGTTAAAGATTAAAATAAATACGCAAAGGCAGAGTAAACAGTCGCTAAAAGCTTTTGCCATGTAATCAGAATACCCATCAATCGTTGCTAGTAGCTGGAGCTGCCATAAACATGTACTTGTAACTATCCATACGCAGACAAACCAATTCGAAGATTTTAAAATTTAAATGACACTATGACATGGTGTTATTTCCTGTTTGGCTGCTGACAAAGTAAATATTAAACAATGTTTTAAAAACTTTATTCAACAAATAAATTGAAATTCATTTTACTAATATTTAACACAAAAAATTAGGTTTTCAAATAATAAAATATATTTCACCAGCAATGTGGATTTAATTTGAATACCCTGACAAATTAGATGGTCGGCAATACAAAACGGATTGTTACAAAGGAACAAGTAGAAAATTAGAAATCAAAAGTTATGACGCTTAGATTTCAAAACAAAATTACTGTGTGCCATTTTCCCTTTGTGTTGCAACAAGGGCATTCGAGTTTTTTCTATTTTGTATTAGACTTATTTGATAAGATGAATTACCTGAATTTAACAACCAGTCAAGCATGTCTGTAGGATAGACTCTGTGCCTCTCATTCACAACCAGCTCATTTGGTGTAATGGTTAGTATACCTGACTGCTGATCAGAAGTTTGGGAGTTCGAGCCTCACAGAAGTATTTTTTATAACATTACAATTGTGTGTCATCTAATTAGTTACATTAAATGAATTTTCTAATTCAAAATAGAAAAAAAACTCAATCAGATGTCAA
The DNA here is from genome assembly GCA_038406175.1 of Haplosyllis leylae. Lineage (NCBI taxonomy): Eukaryota > Metazoa > Annelida > Polychaeta > Phyllodocida > Syllidae > Haplosyllis > Haplosyllis leylae. The sequence continues at coordinate 12,850 of JBCAUG010055968.1, read as the reverse complement.
TACGTTGGGAAGTAGAGGTATTATAATTAAAAGTTTCAGTTGAAGACTGTTACAGAGCCAAACTGTAGGAAACCCCTATTGATCTAATGTTTCAGAATTTAAGTCGCTATGAAAAGTTTTAGATTGATAGGCATGCTGGTTCTAATTTGCACCTTGCATCATCCATTTAATTCTTTGGAGTCCGGAATTAGAAACCTGACCTCACGTCACACTCGATTTTTTTCAAACAATGAAACACTGTGCACTGTGTTAAGAAAATGGAAACAAACAGATAAAGAGAATGCGGTGCAGGATGTTCTTCCTTTCAGAAGAAAGATACATTTTTTGGTCACAACGTTGCCGGTAGGTTTTATTTTTCGAATGTGACGATTAATAAAATGTATTACACATCACGTTGAACTACTACGATATGCAGGATCTCCTACAATGCACTGACAAAGATTCATTTTATGTCTGAACTATGATTATGTTAATTTCACACTTTAAGGAACGTTCACAACTGGGGACAAAAAATTTGGCGAAATTTCATCACACTCTCACTCACAATCGAGCTTTTTGCAAATGACACATTCGAGTTTTTCGCGAATAATCATTTCTGTCATTTCTGTCATTACTGTCATTAGTGTCATCACTGTCATCCGTGCCAAAGTTTTGTAGATGGAATCAAAAGTTTGGGTTTATAGGAAATGTTCCAAAGGTTTGATGCCAAAGATTTGACGTCAAACTTTCAGCAAAAATGTACACATACCCAAACTTTTGAAACCTTAACGGAAGTTGACAAAGCTTTGAGAAAATATATGCTAATTGAAGTTGACGGAAATGTTAATTTATTATTAATATGCAGAGGCATATAACAGTGCAAATTAAACTAGTAGTAATTATGTCATATTTTCCTTACATAAATAGACTTAGTATAAATTAGAAATGGATTTATATTGTCAATTGTGCCAAAGTAAGACGTTTCCCTTTAATTATGTAGGCAAAAAAAAACAATCAGTTTCTCTCGTTGTAATTTGTTCCAAGAAATCTGTGGTCAATTAGCCATAAATAAATGTGTCGTGATCATTGAGACTTAAAGAATAGTGTAGTTTATCAAATGTTGAATTCAATGGTGCCGTCGGCGTTGCTGTTGTGTATGACTCAATTTCAGTACTGTAGAAATTAGGTTGTGGCTGTCGTGGTGATTGAACATTTGGTAACATTGCCCTTGACATTAAGGGCTGCATCTAAAAAAGAGAAATTGGTAAATTTATGTAACATTGTATGTGATAATAATGACGTATATTTCTAATTAAATTTGCTATAATTAATTTGAAGGCACAAATTTGGTTTCAGCCTACCAAAACGTTGTTGTTTCCTGGTGATGCGCTTTCTGTAAAAGTACAAAGGAAATGTCTGTATTCAATAAAATTTGGAAAATACATGTTGGATTATAGCACTTCCTGACAAAATGGAATAAAAATCATAAATTAGTTACCACATACTTACGAACAAATGTCGCTGGCTGAGGACCAATAACTAGCAAAATATTAAAACTCAAGTTGAAATTCTTTAGTGGCACAGAGTGACGTGCGCAATGATTACAATCTTTGAATTATTACTATTTGCAATTGTCTAAATTACCCGATTTTGATGGAGTAACATGTTTCTGGCTCATTGCTGCTTTTTCTTGCCCTGCAATCATTGCATCTGTGTGTAAGTGAAATAGATTTCGCATTATTTTGTGAAATGTATGTAGTGCAATGCCAAATTAAATATTAATATTGTGACACCGGTAATTATTTGGACATAAAATGAAGCTGTTTGTATTATTGTCAATTTGTCCTCACTTGCTGTTACCGCCAGTCTTGAACTTTTTCTTTTCAAAGATGTGTTTTCACTGTTAGGTGATGTAGCAAGTGGCTTGGTGCATTTTGGCTTCTGAACTTTCTCTGTGCATGCCTTTCGTTTCTTGGCAGGAGGACCTAACTCCAAATTAGAGTTGTTCACTTCGGGAACTGCAAATATAATTAATTCACTGAAATAATTTTCAGTACAAATAGGATGGGCGTTAAAGAAATGGTAATCGTTAGTTACCTTTAGCTGGAACAACCTTCCATTGGGCTTTATTTTTCCCATTACTGCTTTTGCCCTTCTTTCTTATATTTTTTGTTGGCTTCGAATTGTCATCATATTGTTCAATTGGTACAACTAAAATGAAATGTTGGAAATGTACAAACAAATTCACATGCACATCATGAATGCGACGTTAATGAGTTTAAATAACTGTAAACCTTTGGATCGCATTTGCAGTATTCTGTTCTTGTCAGCTATTTCAGCAGTTGATTCTTCATCGCATGGATAATCGGGAATATCTGTAACAACCCAATAGCAAATAATTTGTGTAGAGCAAAATGAAAAGGAAAAGGATTTAATAACACAATATGCCATTTACACTCATCATCCTGTTCCACCCTGATTAGAACATCCTGGCAAGGGTCATACACAATACCTGTGAAAATAAAATTTCAATTACTTATGGGCTACAAATGTAATTACAAAAACACATATCACTTTTAAAAAAAAAAACAATGATGCTAACTAACACGGCAGTCATAATGCATCCTGTAGTATGTGTGATTGAACTGCATTTCCCTAAAAGGTGCAGAAAAGAAGTTCTCATCGTAGAAGGTTGTAGGTGACTGCTGAAAGCCAGTTAATGTCATCAGCATGCCAGATGACTTGAATTTCTCCCAAATTTTACCAGATCCTGAAACAGTCATCTGGCCACTGATTTCCAGAACAGAAATGTGTCCTGTTTCCATTTGGTTTGCTGGCTGTGTTATGTGACTGTTGTAGATGTTTGCTAGTCTCAATGTATGGAAACCATTTCGCACAGTGGAGAAAACACTGGATTTTATATGTTGTTTCAGTTGGTTTAGACTCTGAGAAATAAATGTGTAATTAATTTCATGCTTCCAAAATTAACAAAGTAATATCTAATTTCAATACAATAGTCAATTGAAAAAATGAATGTTTCCTTTACCATTTCCTTAGGATCTATGCGAGGAGCCATGGCTTTATTTTACTAAATGATTAAATTTTACGGAGAAAATAAATTTCAGCTTCTGATGTCCATGCCAGTGAAATGAAAAGTGAAGAGAATCTTTCGTGATTTACTCAGATCTCTGTAGTCAAAATGGGTGAGTCCACTTCTAGCTTAGTTGCCATGTCAAAGGTTTGTCTCTTAAATCATTCAAACCTTTAAAACCTTTAGAAATGCAGTTAACCTCTTTTAACACGATTCCAAACCTTTGTGGTTCGAACTGATTGAATGCGGATCTATAACTTGTTTTCCATTTAAATTTAAATTTATTGCCAAAAAAAAGTTCAGTCTGAAAAAATTGGGCTTAAAATTTTGTTCGATGAAAAATTATGATTCATAATTTTATTTGTATTTTAGTCACTTCCTGTTCCATATTTTCTGCTGTTCGGTTGTGGGCTATTCGAAGTATGGTTATAATATTAATTTTTACCATGATCTAGTGTATTTGCAGAAACATACGTAATGTTTTGACAATGGTTGACAATCATAGACTTGGCACATTGTGAAATTTGAAGAAGGAAATGTATATTTATGCATAAATTAAGGCGAAGAAATACATGCATTTGTGATAATTTTTGCCGCTATTCTTTTGTCAACAAATAGAAATTGTGCATATTCATACCAAACGAAATTTAGGTCACAACTCAAATTTATCAACAATGCATGTACATGTGCAGATCAGGAAATATTTCTGTATTGTTTCCAGGGGTAGCTGACGAAGTTTCATTATGTCGGATCCATCCAAACGCAAGATTCTCAGAGTAAAGTGGAAATTCAGTGACATCTCGGATATGTATGTTTTGCGTTTTATTTAACGATTTAAGTTCAATTGCAAACCATTATGTATTGTCAATCCAGTAGACGTAAACATTATTTTTTTCTGTAAGCAGGGATGTAGATGATGACACACAGAGATCTACATCTGGACAAACTGCAGGAACGATCTCTGCACCAAGTTCAACATTTGTCCCACCATCAGTACCATTTGTATTTGGAAGTTCAACACCTGCACCAACTGCCGCAAACAGATTTCCGTTGCCACCCCCCACAGTGGTGCCACAGCACACTCCTGCACCTGCATTTCTAAGCCAAAGTGAAGGGTAAATACATTATTGTAAATAATTTTTTTGTAGAGACAAAAAAGACGATCATGTAAATTTTAGATTTGCGTAGTCATCAGGATTTTAATCCACAAATGTAATGTATGTTTCCTGTACTGTATGTCTTGATTGTTGCACATTCTCAATGCAAATTTATATTTGTCGATTTAAAGAAATATTTTTTGTTGCAGAGCGATGTTTCCACAGGCGAAGCGCTTTCATTCCAGCCACTGGTCACTGCAACATCAGAGTGCCACAAAGAAGTACATCTCAGTGCCAGATGATCATGGCATCCAGCACAACGTAGCAGTCAATGATGAACAACTTAAAGAAGTGGTGGCCATCCTAAACAAGCCTAAAGCAGCTTATGGTGGAGGAGGATTTGCATTTCAACAACCTTCATTGGGAAGTCTGCCGTCCGCAACTTCAGCACAAAGTGTGTTTAGCACTCACTCATCCCACACTTCCATCGGGAATGTTTCCACAGGAAGGTAAAGAAATATTTATTTTTATCGGCATTACTGACTAAGCAGATACGCAATAAATGGACCCATCTTCATGTATCCCTTGTGCACTGTTTGGTTGTGATTGTAAGGAAATTTAAAACACTTTGGCACTTTGCTGCAAACCTGTATTCATGAGAAGGGACTTTCTATGCATTGGAAATATGTTAACAGTGACATACATGGTTTCAGGCACTGCCCTACGGGCGACTGGTGGACAATCTTTTCGTTGAAATTAATAGTGTTACTTTTTTGACTACCAGTTTTGATTCCCATTTTGTAGCACCGACTTGCCGACATTTCTGAACCAACAGCTTCAACACCAACCAAGTCGGGATGAAATTCTTCGCGCAAGACAAATGCTTGATGAACAACTGTTTCGTTTAAGAGAAGGTAACAAAAGGATGTGATTTGGATGGAAAGGTGATTGTACGCACATGATAACAGTGCAATGTGTTCACAAGTTCTGTATTACTTTTAAGTTTGGAAAACATGAAAAATCGTAACAATTTTGGTTTTGTTTCTTATTTGTGAAGCTAACATTCCAGCATTTAGTTTTAAGTTGTCCATAAACCAAACATGTCAAGTGGAAATATCTAGTCCAATTGACAGTGACTGACATAGTCAGTCACACCAAATGTCACTCAGTTGAAAATCTTATACAAATAATAAATACTTGTGAATGAGGCACCATCCATGGAAATGTGAATGAAATATAATTTCAATAAATTTTATTTCATTACCCATAAAAATGTGCCTGCAATGTATTTCCATAAATACAAACATTCTATCATACAATGAAATCTTGGACATTTTTTCTGCAATGGAAAATGTCATAACAGTGATAAATTTATGTCAGAAATAGTAAAAAAAATTAAATTACAAAACATTTGCAAACAGTAAAAATTATTTTCTTGCTGCAAGAAATCCACAAAGATTATTTTTGCATTCATAAATAAATAAATGCTTCCTATGTTCTTGCAGTTTCACAGGACACGCAAACAATGGATCCAACTGTTGATTTGGAAAATGCATGTATTTCAGCAAACTCAAGTGAACATCTGTCATCATTACCAATTTCTTGTGGAACGACAGATGATGATGAAACTTCTTCTGCGAATCAATGTTACAAGCATGTAACTGGAAAACCCAAGTCAGGTCTATTGGTGAAATTAATCAAAAAATTAGTTCATTCTAAATTTTAGTTGTCATTTTTCAATCAATGTTTTCAGATATTGTATTTGTCTGCCATTTGGCTACTAGGTCGCATGTGAAACAGTCTGAATTTTGTATTGTAAAGTATCTTTTTTTCAAGCGAATGAACGGAATGGCGTTTTTAGATGAAAGGTTTTGCATTGTGAAGTTTACTTATTGTGAAGGAAACGATTTGAAAAACAGTTATCTTTGGCACATAATTTTGGATGCGGACCATTGTTTTTCATAATTGCTATGTATGTCTTATTATACTCAAGATTATGCATGTCATTATATTTGGTTTTTAATTTGGGATTTTTTTTAGTTTAAATATCTATGTAAGATAGTTATAATGGAACCGGAACATTGGAAGTCACACATAAGGAATGCGTATTTGGTACAGGCATGGAATGCTCGAAATTGAGAAAACATCAAGATTACGGTCATGTGCATGTTGTCTGTGACATATATTGCATGATATAAAATAAAAAATACCCAAAAAAAATGAAACCAAACGACTTGGGTTAATTTCCAAAACACAACGGTCAATCATTTCCGCAAGTTAAGTATATCATGCATGCGTAATGATACACATCATGACATCTGTCGTGCATCTTTTGCGGAACTTAATTTCTGGATGCGGCAAAAAATTCAAAATAATCCATCACAAAGTATAATTCCGAAAAGAAGTAAGAAGAAATTTCAAATCTTGCAAATTATCAAGCTCAAAGGAATCTAATTCTTTCACACTGTCTTCAGACATTTTAAAAGAAATTAGTCAGATCAATGTGTGTCCCAAAATTTGCGCTTTAACAAAGAACATCCTTGACATACTTCAATCAAAACAAAGCAACAGCTGACTCGAAGAATATTTTGGTGAGGATGCCGCCACACATATTTCTTACAGAAACTATCAGATTTCTAATATTTCTGTACAAATTGGTTATTTTCTTGAGAACAAATCATCAAAATCAGAGATACATTGCTTTGGATAGGACTACGTTAATCATTCTGGGATTAACACGATCTTTGTTCCTGGATTATTTGAACCTAATTGAAATGATAAGGCAATACATTAATTTGCGAGGAAAAAGACACAAATGGTCAAACCCACATATTTTAATTCAGACACTGAATGGATACAGGTAACCACTTTGATTTTGAGGTATTTGTTGAATATTAATTTCATTTCTCAATCACTTCCATAACATTAACTGTGGTCATTGATAAATCTTTTACAACATTATTCAATTCACTCTGAAGCCATTTTATTGCACAGGGCTACATTAAATAACACTGATGTCTGGGAAAATTTAGAATCCAATTGGAATGATTTCTTCTGGTTGACTGGCGAAACCCCCATCACACTCGCTGAATTAGCTAATGAAATTAAGGATACATTTGAACCATGGTATCAAAGGAGAAGAACACGATCATTAGATTTCAGGAATCAGGTTATTTATTTGTGGATTTCCAAATTCCTTAAATAATTAATACTTAGTGAAGGCACAAATTAAAATACATATTTTTCTCCTTCACTTTATTATAGATACTTCTGTGTATGATCTGGTTGCGTCAATACCCCAAAATGAGCACACTTGCTGCTCAATTTGGAATTCCTGTCAGCTGTGTTCACAAAATTATTCATAAAATGGTTAAATATCTTCATGCTCATTTAGTCCCTAAATATATAAAATGGCATTCAATGAGAGAATGGAGAAGATTGAGTGGTTTCTATCCAGAATGGCCCAGAGTAGTAGCAATTCTGGATTGTACACCACTAAGAATCAGTAAGCCAAAAGGTAAATTATTTCTGTCACTATTTCTTCTACCTAGTGAATTATTGTATCATGTCCTGTCTATGTATTGAACTTTTCCATATCTTTAAAATGAATGAGTAGTACAGCAAATTTACTACAGACGTGATAGACACTGTCATTTCTTAAATTGGTTGGTTATTGTGGATGTCCTGGGTTTCATAGTTCTCAGTCGACCTGGATTTTTGGGCAGAGCTCACGATAATACTTGTTTGCTGTGAGTTGGGAAAGAACTTCATGTTATTTCTTTAAATATTCTAAACTTCATGATGATTTGTACTCAGTTTATAAAAGCAGTGTATCTTAAAATTTTCAGTGATATCAATTTACCCGTGCTTCCACCAGGACTACTCATAATGGCCGATCAAGGATTTGAGCATAATTACCCTATAATGGTACTTCCTCATGCCAATCAACCTCAGTTAACTCATATTATGAGAAGGTAATTTATTGTGATGTCATTGCTTAATGTAATCAGTTATTCTATACTTAGATGTGACACATGAGAATATTTATGATTTTGTAGGACGTTTCATTCAAGGAGAACTATGATTGAAAGATGCTTTGGAATTTTGAAAAGCTCATATTCTGCAACTGGTTCCAAACGTTTTCGTAGTAGACGTTATATTTTTCCCATTATAGCAAATTTAACTGCTGCCCTTTTCAACAGAAGGCATATGATTTTCATGAAAATTCGGAGAGAAACTGGTATCTGGTATCAGTAAAAATTCTTGATCATGTACATAAATGCTTCATGAATCCACCTCCAGCACACTGCACGATTTACGCATCAATTCATTTTCCCCTGACAAATGTTTGTGTTAATTTCTGCAACTGTTCAAAGGTTCCATCAAGAAGTCATGCAATTTAAGCGTGACCTGATCATTTCTAATTGATGAGAAAATGTAATGGACTGGTCCAAAGTCCCAGTTGGACGCCACTATATAAAGGCAGTTTTCCATCAGAAAAAATTCACTTGACATTATTTCTGTGGACCAGAAATATCAAAAGACATGGCTTCGAACATAAATTGGGCTGAATTACTTGACAAGAAATACAATTCATACACAGTAGAAGTTCAGGCTTTTTTGGATAAGTATAGACTACTAATGTCTTAAAGAGCACTGAAATTTCAATACAAAATTTCTATAAAGCCATCAGAAATGATGATCAAGTCGATAGTAATCTAAAAATGTTGTACCATGAAACAATTTATGGTACAAACAAGGATGTTAAACTCCGAATTAGGAACAGAATTGCTCACTTTCGTCGCAGCTTAAGGTAACATTTTTATGTTCATTTCATTGCCAATAGAAATCTATTTAGGAATTTACCGAAATCGTTAACTCATTTCAGGATATTAATGTTAACATTGTTTTTCTAGGGTTCATCCCAAGCTGAAAAATCTGGATATGATGCATGCTCCTGACTACTCAAATATGCAGTTGGGTCAAATGCAAAAGAAGCTGGAGACTTGTAAGAAGAATGACGCAGCTGTAGCCAAAGGAATGGAGTGGGTGACAGTCACATCACATTCCTATTTCTTAATTTTTTACATCTCTCCGTAATTGTCAATGTACACAATATATTTCTCATTTTGAATATTTCAGAGAGGAATGCAAAAGAAAGAGGAAAGAATTCCCAAGTACGTCCATTTTTAAATAAAATTTTCACATTTGTAGATCATCCACATTTAAGCTTATTTTTCTAACTGACGAATTTTCACTTTTAATTTTGTACTGAAATCATCATGTTGTTCCGATACGAAGCTTATTTTTGACATCTTCCCGAATTCACTTCTCACTCCTACTCTGTATTTCAGAAAAAGAGTCTGTGGACACAAATGATGCTGCATCTGAGAGTGATGATGATGACCATGACAACAAGAAATTGAAATTAGGTTTTGTATTTCCCATACACATAATTCACTATTATTCAATACATTACATGCTATTTTATTCCTATTTCATTTAGTACTTTCAGATGATGAGAAATGTGTGAACGAAGGAGATATATCTGACAGCGCCTTTGATTTCTTTCCAAAGAAAGGTTACCTGTTTATTTTTGCTCCTAAAATATAAATATAACTTCAATATGTACATTTCCAAAACATACTTTCTTTATATTCTTCAGACAAAACAAAAATGACACTGAAAAATGATGACAAGGAAGACAGATGTACTGAATTGAACAAACAATACAGTGCCAAAGGGAAAAACCCAACTTTAAATTTGGAGCCAGGAGGTTTGTGACATTCAGAACGAAATAGTCATCAAACAAAGAAATTTACTATTTAAATAGTTGTCTGTATTGTATGATTGCATTTCAGATTTTGTCTTCAACGATGATGAAGTTGATGCTGTTGCCGAAACACAATCCTTGGCTGATTTGCATACATATGAGAAAGGAAGGTGGGTTTAAGTATATATTTCATATTTTAGGAATAATTCTAATTTCTTTTCTGAGTCCTTCTTTTCAGAACTAGTAATTCATACATAAAATTTGTAGTTCATCTGACAGGAAGAAACTCATTCCGCGATCTACACCACTGAGTGAAGCTGGTAAGAATCTACCCATGAAAAAGAAGTCCAAGGCTGAAGAGCAGTAAGTATAAACATAAAAAATATTTTTCCGTTTATATCCTGATAATTTTTTTTCCAAAATGTAAATACAATGTATATGTCTTCAGATTTGATAAACTTGTGAAGGAAACGCTGCCAGTGAATGAGGGAGAAAATGCAAAGGAAGAAAAATCTAAGTGCATACATTTATTTTCTACATTAATATACAGAAATTTAAACCCTTACTATTTCTACCTAATTTATTTATTCTTCTTAGGAAACCTCAGCCATCATCCTCAACTTCAGAAGCAAGCCAAATTCAAATTGATGAGCTTATGAATGCATTTGATCAAGGTGGTGCCAGGTATTTATTGGATTCTGTTTAATAAACTCTATCATTTGTCACTGAATTGGGACTAGACATGATGTTCTCAGTAAAGTAGAATTTATTAAAATTAATTTTATTTGAAACAGGTCCGCGCAGGAAGATGAAATTCTGGCACATATTAGAAAAGCTACGGACTCTGTGAGTAAGAACAGTGTCGAGCAGACAGCATATTTCCGAGCATTGGGTAAGGTGAATAACCTGGATATGGATAAATTCCGCATCCAGGTTTAAGCTGAGCTGAATGACAGTGTCGATCCACCCAAGAAAGGTATTCATGTCACAAATTGAATTAATTTTATTTGTATTCCATTAGAACGGAATTTATAAATATTATTTTATTTTACAGACTAATATTTTCAGATACATCATCTATGGCTATGACAAAACAGACTGATGGCTCTTCTGACACTCCACAAGTAGCACATTCTAATCCCGAGAAAATGACATCTGATGATGAAGATCTGGACAAAACATACCACGGGGAAAGCTTTGAGGGTGATGGTTTACCAGACATCGAGAACAAAGATGCTCAGCCACTTCCATTTGAGAATGATGTAAACCTTTGTGATGATGCCGTGACCATCACTTATGATTCGGACAAGGAAAGTCTGGTAGCCGATGATACACCATTTTATGCCAATCAAGAGGATGACCCCACTGTCCAGGCATTGATGTTTCAAGACATGTTTAATTTCTAACATTCGATTTCATATTGCACATGTAGCCACAGGAAAAATAGAATAAAAAACTGTTCTTTCAATACCATTTATTTTCTCTGACTTATAGATCCGTGAATATTTAATTTACATTGTGAAAATAAAATACTGTTGTAGAGAAATATTATATTCTTTGCATTAAAATTATTCACTTCCGCTTAAATCACTGATCACTTTAAATTTCCCATGTCAATTTACAACAAAAATCCATGTGAATTACCTATTTCGCCCTTGCTTTGACAATGTAAAGCACTGTTATCGCAAATTTTGAATGCTATCACAAATACAATACTCTGTGTCAGAAATGACAATACTGACAGAAATGACACTAATGACAGAAATGATAAAAATGATCATTCGCGAAAAACTCGATTTTTGCCATTTGTGACATTTTGTAGATCTACAAAGTTGACATCGAGAGATCTAGGTCTAGTCCGAGGAGGGGAGGGAGTAGTTTATCCACCCGTCCCCCTCTCTCGCCTCCCAGGGCAGACCTAGTTGGGGCGGCGGAGGGGAGGGATAGGGTCACTTAGAATACCCACGTTCTTTTCTCCCCTCCCCTCCTCTCCTTCGCTTCCCCCTCAAACCAGAACTAACTCTCCCTCCCCAACATAGGACCTGGACAGGACCTGCCCAGACAGGACCTTTACAGGGTATACCCCACCTCTTCCCCGGGATAGGAACTGGGCAGGATATATCCCACCCCCTCCCTCCCCTTAACAGAAGCACAGACACAGGTGAAAAATTTACCTTCCGTGCTATGCACGTGGTCGTTAAAGATGTTGATTTGGTTAAGACAGAATTTATTTTCGTGTAGAGATCTACTTAGTCTCGTATGAATCGTGTGTATGTGTGTCTTTTTCTATTGCAATTGTCTTAAACAGAGCATACCGTGGCAGTACAAGGTAAAAGGCCAGAATAGTACAAATATTTACGTTGGTGTTGTATTTGAGATGCTCAATGCACTGGCTGAGTATCTAAATTTCAGGTACTGATATATTCTAGTGAAATCGCCATAATTAATGACAAAAAATTAATGTAGTTCCACACATTTTTCTAGATATTTTGTTCATAATTTTGCAGAAATAATCAAAAAAAATTAACAGAATTCATTTTTTCTCTTCAGTTATGAGTTGAAAGAACCACCAGATGGACAATGGGGATCTAAACTATTGAATGGAACTTGGTCTGGTATGATTGGAATGATCCAACGAAAAGTGAATGTTGCCTAAATAGGGTTTTGCATCTGTTTCTCATTGAATTTTAAAACAATTTCAAGACAAATGCATGTTTAAAAGCATTCACAGTTAACAGGCATTAACATTAAATTAACAGGAAGTTGACTTCGGGGCAGGTGGCTTTGCTATAACCAAAGATAGGGCCGATGTTGGCGTCCGTTTCTTCTTTCACTTGCTCCTAATTCTTTTACATCAGGACTTGGTCAGACACTGAATTTACTCGGGAGTTTGTTACTGGGATGATGACT
>JBCAUG010055858.1:0-23343 GCA_038406175.1 Haplosyllis leylae | reverse complement strand
AAGAAAGGCAATGGTGAAAAGTTTAGAGCAACTAGCAGGCTTTCTAAATTTTATTAGCAGAGCTATTTTTCCAGGCAGAGCATTTACCAGGAGAATGTATTCAAAGATTTCAATGACGATTGAGAAAAAGGAATTGAGAGATCACCATCATATAGGATTAGATAAGGAGTTCAGACAAGATTGTAAGGCTTGGCTCTCTTTCTTGGAAAGAGATAATATTTTGACTGTGTGTAGACCTTTCATTGATTTGTCTGAGGAAAATGAGACAGTGGACATTGAGTTCTACTCTGATGCATCGGGAAGTATAGTGAAAGGAGGATTTGGGGCCTACTATAAAAAGAGATTTGTCAGAGGAAGGTGGAATTCAGAATTTCTGGTTAATTGTAAGCCCAGTATCAAATACTTGGAACTGGCAGCCTTAGTGATTGGAGTCTTTACTTAGGGACTCTTGATTAAAAATTCTAGGATTAATATTTTTTGTGATAATACTGCAGTAAAATTTATGGTGAATACGACGTCGAGCAAATGTAAAAGATGTATGAGGTTAATAAGGATGTTGGTGTTGAAACAGCTTGATTTGAATACGAGAGTATTTGTCAAATACGTAGATACAAAACTAACAATATTGCTGATGCTTTAAGTAGAGGACAGAAAAGTAGGTTCGAATCTTTGACAAAGAAAAAGGGAATGAGAAAGGTGGCTGATGAGCCATCGGAAGAAGTCTGGCCGATTGAAAAAATCTGGGTGTTGGATGACTGAGTTTAAATTTATAAATTGTTATTATAAGGTATTGAGTCATTGTATTTTTATACTTTCTATTAACACAGGACAGGAGAACAATGGTTCGAAAAGGAAAACAATTGACACTTCTTCTACTTCTTGAACAATATCTGCAGCTGCAATCGAGAGGATCATCTTGGATTTGAAAGTAAAAAGGAATAGGGAGTCTACGAATAAAACCTACTACGCAATATGGAAAAAGTTTAATGAGTTTTTTATCAGATTGGATGAAAAACTGAGGACTTGGAAGGATAGAATAACCCTCTTTGTGGGTTACTTGGTAGAGAGTAAGAAGAAGTCGACAATGATTAAAAGTTATATTTCAGCAATTAAATCGGTTCTGATGGATGATGGAATTGGGATTAACGAAAACAGATACTTACTAACTTCGTTAACTAAAGCTTGCAAATATGTGAATGATGGGATTAGAACCAGATTACCTATTCAAAAGGGGATGCTAAATTTAATTTTAAATAAAATCGATGAAAGGTTCGGGATAGAAAGAAATCAGAATTATTTAAATATCCTATACAAGGCTTTGTTCATAACAGTGTACTATGGCCTCTTTAGGATTGGAGAAGTTTCTAAAGGGTCACATCCGATTTTGGCTCGTGATGTTCACATTGGGAGTAACAAGAATAAAGTGTTATTCCTGTTGAGGACTTTGAAAACGCATTGGCTGGACTCCAAACCTCAGACGGTTAGGATTTCTATCACCAAGAATATTACGGGATATTGTCCATTCAACCTGTTAAGATCATATTTGCAAGTGAGGAGAAAATATCAAAGAAACACTGAACCATTTTTTATTTTCAGTGATGGAACGCCAGTATATCCAGCGATCCTCAGAAGAGTTTTAACGGATGCTTTGAAATCTTGTAATTTAAATCACAACCTATATTCTTTCCATAGCATCAGGATTGGACGTTCCTTGGATTTGTTAAAGGCAGGGATTGGAATTTCGGAAATTAGAAAAGCAGGGAGATGGAGGAGTAATACAGTCTACAGATACCTAGCTTGATTAGTTGGTGAAATAAAGATGTAAACTATAGTTGGTTTTATTTGTTTTATATTATAGAGGATGTGGCTGCCCTGAAAGACGTTTGGATCATTGGAGATTCGTTTGTCTATGATATATTTTCGACATTTCAAGCGGCAAAGACTGAGGCAAAAATAGATAAAACAAAACCCCCATATCTTCATGACTATTACAATGTGCAATTTTATGTGCACTCACCTCTGTCGATGCAGAGGAGTGTAGAAGCTAGGATTGTGAATGCACTCATAGAAGCTCTAAATGGAAAGATGAGGTTACCAAAATACATTTTAATTATTTTGGATAAAGATTTTCTGGATGGAATTCTACCAAGGTTATTTGACCATGGGGTGAAGACTCTGATGAAAGATGGGATGGAGTGGATCATGAGAGCAATGTTGAAAGCACTAGATGACAGAAAAGAGGATCTGCAGGGAAAAAGGCCAGGTTCACTATCTACGTCGGCAGAGCCAAGATTAATTTGGATTACAACCTTGCATCAACCTAGGGAAGTGCATAGTTCGGTGAAAAGTACATTCAAATTAGTGGCAAAAGCAAATGATGTAATGGAAGCTATGGTCATGGCAAATGACAGATACAACCATATTCTATATATGTCTTCAATGGATGAACACAAATATTTCAATATAGCGGGTAAATTAACAGGTTCAGGGAAATCTGCATATTGGAAAGAAATTGATAGTACCATGCGAAAATTTGATTGGGGTGAGATAGAACTAGATCCACGTAAAATAGGTGGAGAACAAACAGCTGGTAACATAGTTTTACCGCCCCCAAGAGGGACCAGCTTTGGCATCGCAGAACAAAAAGCAAATCAACAGGAATTTTCAAAAAACACCACTTTTCGAAATTCCAGATTGGGGAAAAAGTTCTACAACAAAAATAATAACAACGGAGTCAAGGTTATTTTAATACCTATGGCAATAGATATTAATTTCTGATATTGGAGCATCACGTAGTGTAAACATTATCCGTCTTTTAATACAAATATTTAAAATTTTACATGTTAAATTTATTTGACTGGATCTTGAGTATAGGTTTCAGCACACTAACTGAACAATGTTTATTTATATGGGTATTTCTATATTCCAATGTATTTAAATTTTTGATGATGATGTACTTGTTACGTGTTAAATATTTTGGCAATTGTTATAGTCTTTTTCAATACAGCTTGTTAGATTCATTCCTTAGTTGGCTTCGTTTTCTTGGGAATATTGGCAGGAAGGCTATCCATGGAAACGCGTCGCACTTTCTCGCCTACCTGCCTCTATTAGTGGCACGAATTTCAGTGAAAACTTGCCTGATTTTTATGTGAAAAGGGCACCTCTAGGTGCATGGACCTTGTTTGCAGGGGGGAAGGTCCCATAACCTGCAGGGCATCTTCAGATGCAAATTTAGTCATGTATTTACATTGGGTGTGAAAGCCAAAGAATAAATCCCATATTCAATTCATAATTCATGTGTTTGGTTTCTTAGTAAAATGAGTTAACGACTATGTGGTATCCTTTAGCACCAACTCTCATGAAATCTTGTTTCAGGTCATGTGACTTGCTTCTCAGCCAATCAGATTGCTCCAAACTCCAAAAAATCAAGAGAAAACCTGAGATTTCATGAAATTATATTTCCATTTAAAGAGCAAAGCTGTTTCACAGCTCTGCTAAAAAATTAATCCAAAATGACCAATGAGCCGATGTATACAGGTAGGCAGCCAAGCACAGATTTAGCAGGGAAGGGTGTGCTGGCTCACTCTGTGGGACTCAGTGGCTCTCCCCATGCTATTGTCTTTGCTTTGCCCAGCTGACTTTGTGGGCCATTTGCAAGGGTTCAAAAGGCAAAATTGCCAATTATGTCACTATGTACAATGGGGCCTGAGTCCAAATAAGCCTTCTATTGAAAGTTGAACATTTCTGAGCAAAACTCGGTCAACAATGGATGAATAGCTAAGGCCAAGAAAAGTGAATTTTGTAGGATCACTGTAGGTCCTTGGTTGCTTTGAGGTGCCTAATTTTTTTAAATCAGTTAAATAACACGATGATCATGTTTTAGTTGCCCTAAAAATGCTTAGCTAATGCCTCACATTTTCCAGGCAAATAAAACATTCCATCTAGTTATTTAACTATCACTGAAAGACTTGAAAGTCGGATCTATGCAAACACATAGGAAGTGTCCTGTGTAAATCCAGTGGCCCATAATGTAAAATCGCACAATATAACAGCTTTTATTTTGAGGTTGCTACAGGTGGGAAACAACAGAAACGTTTCTTGAACCAGGTGCGCAGCGTCCTTGGGAATACTCATCACCAATTCGTGCTAACTGGCAAACAATTTTGCGCAACCTTTGTTTGTTGAGGAAACTAGAAGGATAAGAAATGTTAACTTAAATTGTAACATAAGCTAACGTTTTCCTGTTATTAGCACCACGAATTGATTCGCATGAATAAATAAAGCTGGACACATTATTATTGACCAACATGTTCAGCTGAAAATTGATGGTAATTAACGAAGGATCATGCGTGGTGACCCATATCTCATCTACTCCACATGTGAAACAATAACAGAGCCCACAGAAACATGAGAAATCGATTGATACCTAATTTGCAAGTGTACGATTTGATTGGGAAACATAATTCCAGGTACATAGTTCAATTGGATAAACTACAAACATTTAACGGGGCATTTTGTCCTGTTTGAAGAAAAAGACTGGAAAAGGTTTTTGCATTGTCCAAATTCTATGCTGATAATTTCCAAATACCACTGATCTCAGCTGAGCAATTTACTGGCTCATGTCACAAAATTCATGTCAAAAACATATACCAAAAACTCCGAACTTTCATGATTTAAATTGTCTATTACAGCAAGCGACAACTGAAGAAAGAGCTTTACTTCTGCAAGCAAAGATTTTGTTAGATGTTTCGGATAAGGTAAGAATTATGCTAAAACTGCTTTTATAACCTACAAGAAGCACTAGAATTATTCCTCATTTGATAACTTGAAAACAAATGGGAAACATTCCATTCTCGCATTAACAGTATGATACGTACACATGGCACAAGATGCTGGAAAATAAGGTTTAAACTTTAAAAGAGTAATAGCACACGCATTGTCACACGCATCATGAATGATGTGGGGGGAAAAGCAAAAAGATAAATATTATTGTTAAAGAATTCGTAAAAAAAAGTTTCCGAATTCTGAATCAATATTTGTATTTTGAGCGAAAGCTAAAAAGTAAATCTGTGGTGAATGACCCCACGTCGGGCCGCAGTTTTTCTCTTCAATTGGATTGTAAACTCGGGTGTCCAATTTCCCACTGTGGACTGTCAGATACAAATGGCCTTTGCAAAGAAATGTGTTCTACTGATCATCTTTTTAAAGAGCATTTGCTTGAGTCAACAGATCATGTCACTGAAATTTTTCGGAACACATTACTCAAAAGGGAAGATGGTCAGAGAAAACTATGTATTTTCTTTAGAGTAGCGTTTCCTTTTCTCTGTTGCAGAAAATAAAGGAACTTGCAACAAACGAAGAATCATTAAACTCACGAATCAGGAAGTTGGATCAAGAACGGGTAAATTCGGCGAAATAATTATTATTATGACAGTAGAAAATATTTTCACAGCGTAGTGAATAGCTTCGGAAGACTTGTATCTGTGTAGAATGAGCTTCCCCGCCACACTTCACTTGAACGGGTGTTAATAGGTTATTTAACTTAAGATATTCTCAGCTTATGTAACATGTTGGGAGGCAAGGAATTTTAATGACGGTGCGCTCCATTTATTCCAGGTTACACTATTATCACAATCAACCAGTGAACCGGAACAATTGGTGTTAGAATATGAACAAGTCAGAAACGAACTTCGCGTAGTTAAACAGGTATCTTACCTTCTACATAGTCTGTAGAGGCATGCTTTGCGCGGACATTTGGGAGCAAATTGTTCCAAGAAAAAAGGTTATATTCAGCAATGGAGCAAGCATTTCGCAACTTATTTGGGCTTCAAGAGAAGTTAAGTACTTATTTCGTTTTCTTTGGCTTTTTGATGTACATGGACTCGGGCTTTTAACATGACAAATGTATGTTGATTTTTTATGCACTAATTCATCTTTGCAATTCACTAGCAAGTGAGCCAACTGCGAAAGGGAATCTTTTTTCTGCAACATAAATTACGTATTTTTAAGTACCGAAGTATTTTGTAATAGCCGTAAATAGTTAAAACTTTGCACTTTGTTTATCAACCGTTATTGATCCCCATAAAGTGTCGGATTAAACTATCTGACATCAAATGTTGGAGAGGGAAAAGTTTATATTTAAGCACATTTGAGGTTTAATGGCATTTATGGCCCGTCTTATCGAATCATGTCAAAAATCAATTTGTAATTCTTTGAACTGTTGCCAAAACTGTACGAAACTATGTTGTTTAATAGCTTTTCAACTGAAATATCTCCTAGTTTTTTCACAAAAAGGCTTTCATCAGTTTCTAGTTTTAAAATTGCTGTAATGTTTAAATGAAACTCATCTTCTACACAAGGAAGTCGCCAGTTGAATATTTCGGCCATTTGAATTCAAATGAAAAACAATGACGGAGGAATGATGACATTTAGTTTTTTAATCGTTCCTACTTCCAACAGGAAAATGAAAAATTAAGAGAAACAAACATCATATTAGAAAGCCAGAACCAGGATTTGAGCTATCAACTGGAGGATTGGGCTATTATCAATAACATGGACACATCTGACAAGGTAAGTGACAAGAATGTTACCTTCTCAGAAAATACACGACAATTTTCACGTCTTCTTGTCAAAGGAGAAATATGTCCCCCAAAAAGACAATTGTCCTGGGGGTGATCTATTCTTTACAAAAGGAAGAAAGTGAGTGCCTAGATAATTGAAATGGGATGCACATGAATGGAAAATTGGGCGTCTGTCAATAGTATCAGAGGATTGAGAGTGACAATTTCTGAGATACAACTGTCGAAAGGCCATCTGTGAAGGAAATTCTAATTATTTCATTTAACAAAGTCCCAAAATACAGGAATAATTATTTGGGTGCAAACCAGCTAATAAATGATACATTGCAAATGGTTTCTAAACGAAAGTCGATCAGATTAACGAGTATCGAGTCATATTTTATATTTGTCGTCGCAAAAAGTCACAGTACATAGTAACTAGCGAATGCCACAACACACAAGGTCAAAAACAAGGACCAGCGATTTCCGAATTGAAATGAGAATTTTTACATTATAAAAGTGCAATTCATCTCCATCTTCTGGTAGTATTTGTAAACCTTGACAGCTAAAGTTTAAAACGTTCTCCATTTCAGTGTGAGGGAGCTGAGCGACCCGTGTCGGAGTTACTGGAAGAAGAAATTAAGGCACTGAAGTTTGGCGAAGTACAGCTGTCAGAACAGAATACACGACTGTCTAATGAACTCAGTAGAGTAAGTAGTCCATTAATAATTAGTATGAAAGTACAGGAAGTAGTGTCATTTACAGTCACCTGTGGTTGTGATTATTTGCAATCTGTAATCATTAATTCAGCACCAATCACAATCATAGTAACAAAAACTGAAATTCATTGAAAGCTTCTTTTCAGAGTAACAAGCCTTATTGTGTGAAGGAGACATTGATATAATCATTTTGTCAGTTTCATTCCTAATCTAAATAAAATATCGCCACATTTGACAGGTTAGACAAGAGCTTGATGCCACAAGGGACGAGCTGATAGCAGCGAATTTAGAACTCTCCAAGGCTCGTGAATTGAAAGAAGAAAATGTCAAATTATCTCAGGAATTAAATGCAGTTAAAGATGAACTAAATGCGACCCAGAAAAAACTTAGTACTGCCTCTGTGGAGCGTTCAATTGAGTCAAGAGTCACGCGCCTTTCGCTGGACGATGACCTTGTTGAGGACAACCAACGACTGAGGGCAGAAATTTTCTCACTTCAAGAACAGCTCAAAACTTACGAATCACAGTCTCCAACACTTAGTGACCCTGCAGATATAACCAGCCCCGAACATCGAATTAAAGTGCTGGAAAAAGAAATAGCTGATCTGAAGCATCACAACAAACATTTGAAAGAAAAATTGAAAGAAAGAGAAAAGGATGTTCTGAGATCTCGCGAAGTTGTTGTGTCGATCGAAACGGATTTGACGGACCTTGAAAGAGAGAATAGTGAATTACGAGACAAACTTGATGATCTTGAAACAGAGGATGACAACGAAGTGGCAGCTCTGAGAGTGAAGGTCAGGGCTTTGGAGAGATCAGCACGCATGTTACAAGAACAGTTAGAGGTGAGTGTAGCCATATCAAGTAACCGAAACAAGAATACCTTTTTGTCGAAATTTTTACTCGTTTGACTTTGGTCTTGGTACTCAAATGGGTTGCACATGATGACAGTCCATCAACATACTCAAAATGAAGTTCCATGCTCGTGTGGTTCAAATCTTACACCTAAAGAGACAGACAGACAGACAAACCCTACTGTAATTATTACGTATCCGCACGTGCCGATGCTAATGAAGAAGACCACACTGCTAGGTACTAAATGTGTTTTTGTTGCCAACCGCAAATAATAGAACTTTCATACAGGTTGGCAACTTCGTAAACATTTTGGCAAACCATCACACGTTTTTTGTTGATTACAACTTTTCAATTTGATAACTGTTGAAAATAATCAACCACTTCATCCTGTACCGATAACTGTTTAACTGTATTTTTAAACCAACTCTCAAATGAATGGCTCCACTGTTATAATTTCGACATGATGATTTTAATCAATTGTTGGAATAAACACTTCTTGTGGGACCACTAAAGGTTACAGATTATCTTAGTGGATCCCTGAAACTTGGTATGTAATACTTCAGACCAGTTGATATTTCTTTGGAGGAGAATTGTGTCTGATAAATCCGATAAGAAATCCACCCGCTCTCCGAAATTGCAAATAATGTTTTTGGTCCACTAATAATACTTAATGACAAATACGATGTGCAAAAATATCACAGATTTATTCGAACGAAGAGGAGCTCAACTTTTGGACAGACAAATTAATCTTGGTAAAAATCATAGAAAGATGGTACATAAAATAAACAGATCAAACAAATAGAATAAAACTCTACTGTTTATTTCTCCTTGACCTTTCATTATGATCTTTTTATGAGCAAGTGCGTCCTACTGTCGCCGTCCATTAAATCTCATGCGATCCAACAGCACAAGTTATCGGGCTCAGTGAGTAGCGCAGGAACATCGTAAACCATTGCGCAGGAATCAAAAAGTTCGAACTGGTTAACAAGTTTGGAGTTTACATTTCAAAGTTACTTGTTTCGTCTCATTTTTGGACTGTCCTTAATTTCCTAGTAAGTTTATTTTTATCTTTTTACACAGGTATTTTTACAATTTTAAGCCTTATTTCTCTCAATGTAAATGATAGGGGACACTGACGGGATTATTGCTGGTTATTAAGATATCAAGGAAAATAATATAATCTTTAAAGTGAAATTGAGAGTAGAAATAAGACGAACTATGTAATCTGAAAAAGAAAACGCAATTCATGGTTAACTCCAAAGCTAAAAACTTTTTTAAATGTATATGTAGAGACGTGAAAGAAACTATGATGGTATAGTTTTTACTTAAAAAGTTTACATAAATTCTAGCATTGCACGTAAAAAGGGAACAAGATACAAAAGGAACCTTGTTAGTTTTAAGCACTTGCGCCTTGTGGACATTTTGATTAATTTGGTATCTTTGATAGCACACTAACTACTCGAAAAAGAAGATAGGAATCTCTTAGGATAAGATATTGACTTTTAAATCTATTATGGCACAGAAAGGATGGTTGAGTGTTTTATTACTATTAGGGACTTCGTGATATTTAGATAAAAAATATAGGGCTCCGTCGACATCAAATGATTATTCTAATGTAGGTTAGAACCAAAAACAAACTATTTTCGTAACCAACGTAGCTATGTTTGGTCATACTCAAGTGCATTAATTTAATATTTACTTTTACTCGCAATTGCCTTTCTTCAATATAAAATCTACCAGGCAGCACAGAAGCACTAACAATGGCGGACTATAAAAGGAAGTTTCGAGGTATTGTGGAAAACTCTTGGACCCATTTGGTTGCCCTTGTTCTCCTGCAACTTGGATATGTCTATGACTTCTTTTATAACATTGGGTTCTTCTTGTACCGTGGAGTAGTTGGACTGGTGCGAAAGGCGAGAGAAATCCCTCAACTTCGACAAACTTTGAACTCTGTTATGGAAACTTTCTATCATATTGGATTATCTACCTTTGGCTTAGCATACTCTTTGTTACGCAGCTCGTTTTACTTTTCTCTTCATTTCTCGAAAGGATTTTTGATAAAGTTACTCAGTGGTGACTTCGCTGGACTGAGGATTTTTGTTAAATCCAAGGCCTCAGATGCTGGCAACAGTGTGTCTTGTCTGATCAACGACGGATCAGCGTTTACAAAGAAATCCTTAATCCGACTGATAACTGCGACTTTCCTGTACAAAATCTTGATAAAGGTTTTTGATGAAGAAACCTTGTGGCAATTCCTTGAAGGACCAACAATGACCAGAGTTTATAAACTCGTGATATTAATTTTTACTGTGATCTCTGCTGTATATCTTGACTACTTGACGCTCAATAGATTTTTAATGATTGGTGGTGTAGCGTTTTGTATTTCTTGCATTATGTTACTTTTAAGACACAAAAGGAGACAGTCCAAATCAGAAAGCAGTGTCAAAGTAAGCTCTTCAGATGTGCGCAATTAAATACGTGAGAGCAATGGTGTAATGTTTTTCAATACATTTTCTTAATTATTGAACAAAATGTCTTTCATAAATCGCAGTATTTTTTGTCGAAAATTATTGCCTTTGCAACTTTGGAGCTTTGATACCAAAGTTAAGAAGAGTAGTCAAGCCTTTTTGTGGCTAAAGCAGTCGGACTTTTTTCAAATGATCAGATATATTTAAAACTTATAAGTTTTGGATTAATCAGTTCAAGGGATCAATAAAGAATGTTAAAATGCAGGCGTGAAGTCCTTTTTAATTTAGCTTTAAGATGAATGATATATTATTGATGCGGAAAAAAGTTTGTGATTTGATCATTTAATACATCCATGAATACATGATGAACTTTGCTCTCAGTCCATAAAGTATGTGTATTTTGATAAGAGAAATATGCAGACTATTCCTCTTATATTCAAATGTACCTTTAGGTGGGTTCCTCAAATTAACTAAAAAAGTGGCGAGTCAATTGAAAGAAAACAGTACATTGGCACGACACCTGAAAGTCAACCTGAAGGGAATTTATCTTCTTCTTCAAGACACAGATAAAAAAATCCTTGCAAAATGATATGTACCAATTAAATGTAACCTATTTAGCGAACGATGATTTTGCAACATATCTTTGTGAAAGTGTCCTGTTTGGTTTTAATAGTTGCACTACACTAAAGATGTATTGAATATTAATCACATATCAGATAAGACACTCTGTAATTGCTCTTACGTTTGGTAGACAACCGGGGGCGATGTATCCACCAATATCGAAGACGTGTTAGAGGAACTTGAGCAAGAAAAAGACAAGGTGACAGAATTAAGGAAACACATGGATAGAATGGCAGAAGATCTGGTACAATTAGAAGCTCTCAAGGGACAGGTAGTGTGTCACAAGTCTAAAATGAAAACAACCGAAAAACAATGCACGAACACGTCATATTTGTTAGGTCTATATTAGTCACTATAGACAAAAGGCTGTTGACTCATTTTTAAATTGAAAATATCCAATTTTTTACCAGGTGGCAGAACTTGAAACAGTGCGACATGATCTGAATGAAAAACTGAAAAAATTGAAGCAACTTCAGGTAAGATGAAGGTTAACTATTTCTGGTAATATGGACTAAGTGTTGGTTGTCCACTAAAATTACTTTTGACTGCAGAAAGTCGAGCATTGTTGGGTACTCGTAAACTATTACCACAGGGACAATACGTCTTAACGTCGATCATTAAACATATGTAATTTTGATTCATTACAAATCTCTACAAAGTAGTTCTTAGCGTCCTTAGCTACTAATTTTTCGCTTCTTCGACTAATGTGTTAAGTTTGACAGTTTGCAATGTAAACCGACCATTCGTTAAATTAAATGTGGACTTTGTTCTCGTTAATGCTTACACTAATAGGAGAGACTCGGAAAAATACAGTTTTCTCCTAAAGTTGAACCAGATTCCAGACAGGTAAAACTCGATCACTGTAGTGAGCCTTTCATTAACTGGATTTTTTTGTACATTATAATCAAATGTTGCGTTTGCAAAGATATTGCGCTTTCCTTTAAATGACACCATCGCTGTTTAATTCCTTAAACATTTATGTGATCTTGTATGGAATACATTTAGTCTGGATTTGTTTGCTTTCTGCTGTCAAACTCAGCCGTCTATGCAAAAATAATGAGCATTAAACCCCCTCTCCCCCACCTCCGATCACGGAATCCTACATTTGCAAGCTTTTCCGTCATGTAATATTTCATCATTAGTGTTGTTGAATACTGTTGGATTTTTAATGTTGTAGTGTTTCTATTTTCTTCATAAATTCATAATAAATGAATAAATCATCTCAAAATAATTTCGTGGATTGAAATATACAAAATTGAGGGAGCAGCATGAAATAAATTAGCCGATATGTATTTAGTCAATGTACAATTTCACGGTAGCTTGCTTTTGAGTTCGCTGTCAGCTTAAAGCAAAGTGCTAAAACTAACTGCCCGGTCATACACCAGCCCCACAGGTGACACAGTGCGGTTATTTTATCCACGTTATTTGCAGGAGTTGGCCGACAGTCAAACAGAAATTGTTACTCCAGAGGAAGTTGCAGCGGTGAGAAGCAAGCGGGATGGTGATGAAAGTAGTGAGGACGAACACAAAGATTTCACTGCTTCCTTACGAGCTGTAAGTGCATAAGCGATGCAACTTCTCAGTGAAAAACTGTTCGCCTCCACCCCAGAATTACCGACCACCGATACAATTCACCGTGACCTGATTGATCAAGTGAAGCCAGCCAAACATTTATAGTGACACTGTACCCATGCCAAAATGACGACTCTCATATCCAACACGGATTTGTTATAGAATAATTTTAATAAGATACATTCTTGAATCACGTTGAATACTTAACGTATTGGTGTGAGCGAACTCATTACTTTGGTGAACATGGTTTCGTATATTTTGATGGTCATTCTGAACCATAGCATTTGTTTGGACTGTACACCGAGTGACAACACCAAAGCTGCCAATATATATATTTTTTCATTTATTGTATTCACAATTACAGATTCAGGCTGAAAATAGATCCCTTCTAGCCACAGTAAAAGAACTGGAAAGAAAACTAGTTGAAGCAGAGAAGAAGGGAGAGGAACATGGCGATGAAAAAGACAGAAGAATCGAGATATTACAGAATGAGTTAGAAAAATTACAGTCAAATGAGGGGACTCTAAATGACACAATTGAAGAATTGAGAGAGGTGGAAAATGCATTGAGAAGTCAGGTAGGTGGTACTATTTCAGATTTTTAAACAGTACCATGAAGGCTAAATTTTACGATTCTTTATTTAGCATTATAAAATGGTATGTCATTGTTAAAAAGGAGTTAAGAATGTTCAAAGGAGTTCAAAGAGGTAATGGTTGCCTTCTTTCTAGGTTTTGAAGCATGAAGAGTCAGCTTCCGATTCGGACAAATCAGACGACAGGCTTGAAACACTGCAACTGGACTTAACGAAACTTCACGACACTAACTCCAGCCTTTTGTCGCAGATAGCGGAGATGACCGAGTCTGAGAGAAGTCTGAGAGAACAGCTTTCCAACACCGAAGACTCATTTAAATCTCAGATCGAAGAGTTGCAACTTAGACTTGCAGAGGGAGACCAAGGTAAGAGCTTTCATTAGACATACTTTACATTGTGGCTAAATTGCAACACAGATATCGATTTGGGTTTGTGTGTCCAAAGAATAAAATGCATGTCCATCACAAGTTACCGCTGTGATCATGTCTTTTCTGCAGGTGACACGTCAGATGACGAAAGCGATAAACCATCGGCTGACGGATCAGGAGACAAGAAAAATAACAAGTCCAAAAAGGAAAAATTAGAAGCACGTGTTCAGGAACTTGCTGCAAGAGAAGGCGAATTGATGGAGCAGATTTATGCCATGAAACTAGAAAACCAGGTGAAGTATTTAAATTACTAAATTGGTAAATTTCCCGAAAAACTGCTTTATATGATAATTATTTACCGAGATTAGAGGGTCCTCCCCTGAGTCCCTTCCCTCTCGCCGTCAATGAAAATGAAAAATAAGAAAATTTAAAGTGAGCAGAATTACAAGCATCGGTATCATTTACTGTAGGAATTACAAGAACATGTGGAACTACTGCAGGGAGAATCGCCGAGATCATCAGGTGATGATACTCCAAGGTCACAAGAAGACAAGTCAAGAGATACAATTATAACAGAACTGAAATCAAATATCAGAGACCTAGAGGAAGAAAAGTCAGAACTGAAAGATGAGTTGCTCAAAGCTAAGTTAAAGTCTGTTGAAACTCTAAAGGAGTCTCAGGAACTGCAATTTGACGCAGGTCAAATGAAAGCATTGCAAGATCGAATAAATGAACTGGAGAAGAGTGAGGCTAATCTGAAAAAGAAACTGCAACAATTAGAAGAGAGAATAAAGGAATTGGAAACTAGTGAAACAAATTTAAAGGCGGAAAACATAAGGCTTTGTGAATTTGAAGCGAAGGCAAAGGAACATGAAATCTGCGAAAACAAGTTGCATGAAGCAGATGAAAAACTGCAAGAACTAGAGAAGGAGCTCTCGGATCTTCGCACTCAGAAAACTGAATTTGAAAAAGAGAAAGAAGCATTGGTAACAGCCTCTATTGTTGGACCATTGGGAAATGCAAGAAAAAATTCCGGAAGTAGTGAAAGTGAAAGTGATGAAAATAAAGACGATGACAGGATGAAACTGTTAACTTCAAAAGTTAAAGAATTGGAAAGTGAGATTGACAGGTTGCATGGTTTTGAAGTCAAGAGCAAAGATCTTGAACGAAGTGAAAATAAACTTAAGGATGAAATAGAACGACCGAGGGAATTTGAAGAAGACAGACAAAGTGCCATAGAACGGTTAAATAGTGAGATAGAACGTTTGAAGAAGTACGAGGCAGTATATTCTACAGAAAGAGCTGAAGTTGAACTAGTATTCGAAGATGAAGGACAGATGGAAATACAGTCTGAACAAGTGGGAACGGAAAGGGTAGAAAGGGAGCTAACAGGCCAACAAGAAGACAAAATACATGTAGAAGTTGAAAAACAAACTGTACTTGCCACAATAAATGTTGGTAGTATGGACAAAAAGAGAAGTCCGAAAAGTAGCGAGAGCGAAGCTGATGAAGTGAAGGAATTAACGATGAAAATCAGAGATATGGAGGCCCAGCTTGAACAGATTCCCAAACTGAAAGCCCAGCTTGATAAAATGAAGGAACATAATGGCGTTTTGGTTGAAAATTTGACGAAAATGAAGCTACATATTGATGAAATGGAAGCTGAAGAAAGAGAGTTACACGAACAGTTGAGAAAGAGAAAGGGACTCCAGGCACAGCTTCAAGAAATGGAAGCACAATTTGCGGCCCAAAATGAGCAGCTCATGGCTTACCACAAAGCTGTTGAAGCTGAGAAGAACAAACTGAGGGAAGATAGAGAGGAATTGAAGAAGCGCTTGGATATAATGGATGAACATAGGAGTGAAGTGGAAGGAGAAAGGGACGAATTGAAAGCCAGTTTGGTAATGGCTAAAGAAGAAACAAATGAAACTATAGCGAGACTTGAGAAATTTAATGAAAGTTTTGAAGAAATGAAAGTAGAAAATGAAAAGTTTAAAGCAGATAATAAAGAGTTAACGTCTCAATTGCAAGATTTAAATGAAATCGTGACACTTTCTGATGAACTTAGGGCACAAAATACATCCTTGCAAAATGAATTTGACGAAATGAAAATGAAATTTCAAGATAGTGTAGTTGAGAAGGAAAATCTGGAGAAAAGTGAGAAGGAGCTAAAGGAAAATTGTTCAGAATTACAAGACAAGTGTCAGAAGTTGGAGGACCAACTGCAGTCTAAGGCAGATACAGAAGTAAAATTGTTTGAAAAGATAGAAGTTCTTGTGGAATCTGAAGGACGGTTGATGGAGAAACTGGAAGAAGCAGAAGAAGAGGAAGATTTATTGAGAGAAGAAGTTGAAAAACTAAAAGAAGAAAATGAAAAGTTGAAAAGGATGGAATTGGGTGCTGAAGAAGCTGACAGAGATGCGAGAGAGAAAGTTGAACAGTTGGAAAAGAAGGAAAGAGACCTTAAAGAGCAGATAAAAGTGCTGGGGAGTAAAAAAGAAGAACTTGAAGACAAGTTAGAAGAAGCCAAAAAGACAGGTGATGATGAATTGATTAGATTGAGAGAAAAAGTAGATATTTTACTCGACACCGAAGAAAAGTTAATGGACAGACTACAGGAACAAGAAGAGGTCGAGCTGAAACTCAAAGAGAAGATTGAACAATTGGAAGACAATGATAAAGAACTAAGAGTTCAACTTGTGACAGCAAAAGAAAAGGAAGAAGAATTGAGATCAAGATTTTCGTCAAAATCAAGCGTTGAAACCAATTCCGATTCGAGCAAATGTCAAGATCAAATAGAAGAGCTCAAAAACAATGAGAAGATGCTGAAACAAAGAATAAATGAACTGGAGAAATCAGAAGCAGGGTTGTCTGCACAGCTGCAAGGTTCAGAGAAAACTCTAGAGACCCAAGCGAAATCAGAAACTGACTTAAGAGATCGTCTGAAAGAGTCAGAACAAGATCACAAAATACTTCAACTGAAATATGATGAACTTGGAAAGATGGAAATTGCCCTGCACACAAAGGTGAAAGACTTGGAAGATCAGAACAAAAATCTCTTGAGTGCAATTAAGGTACGTGTGACCTTCATATTTTGCTTGAAATATTTAAAAATGATGTCGTGAAAGGATCTTCACAGTGTGGTTGTTGCTATGTTACAAAAAGACGTTCTGTCATGATGATGTTATGACGGCATTCTATGTGAACATATTCCCACCTGCAGCCTATAGTAGGCCTACTTTTCATAAAAGTGCCAAAGCATTTCCCAAATCTCTTGCGGACACACCACCTCAACTACTAAGCTGAGCAGGCAATAAATTATTCTAAACCAGAATTTGACGTTCCGTACATAACATTTATTTGTCATCCGTTTATAACTTCCCAAAAAACTTAAAATAGAACTCAAACAACTGTTTGTTTCAGGAACGGCACAGGGGATTCGACTCACATTATCACATAGTACAGTCCCTGCAGTCAGAACCAAAAGATTTCACGTCTTCGGAAGAAGAGATCATAACGCCAGAATCAGTCATTACTGTAGCAACAGCACCCCCAAGTGGCAGAAAGACGCCTGAGCAGTTGATGACATCCAGTGATACAAATCTGGAAGAGCAAATTGCTGCAGCATCCAGAGATATCAGACCTGAAGTTGCTCATTTGTACGACCTTTCTAAAGATGAACTGGTTACCAGGTGATCAAACATTTTATTCTTGGTTTCTAAAGTTGCTCAAATTTGATGGTGAAAAGTGGCCAATTCCAAGAAAGTCGGTAATCAGTTATGTTTGCACTTTAAGTATCAAGTGTTTTTTTTTGTTTACTGTAGACTGCATGAATCAGAGCAAAAGGAAGAGTTCCACAGAGACAAGATCCGTGAACTATCCGAGGATCTGTCACAGTTCCGCCAAGCAGTGGAAGTTGTAGCGGGAGAACATCCAGACGAGCCAAGGTCAAGCAAGAACAGGTCAGTTTGTCTTGAGCGATTTACCTTATATTATAGTAAATAATCTGTCACTACAAGCAATTACTTCTTCTTAAAACATAAATAAGGCATCTCTTTTCTGTGGCGTATGATATCGTAACGGCTACAAGATTTTTATACAATAGAAAAGTAAAACAATTAAACATCGCAGTACTTGTGTGAAGATGACTCAGGAATCATTCTATACGCTTGTACATAAGTTAAATTGAACTATATGACTGTTTCACTCTCACCAGTTTGGTAAGTCATGAACGTATAAATGTGACCCCGTTAATAATGTAGCATGTTGAATATGGTGCTGGTTTTTAATCCTACCGTATATGTCGCAAACAACGTGCACTGCGCGATGACCTATTCTCAGGTGTGCACCTTATTTAAAAAATAGCTTTAACCAATTTTTTAAAGTGGCAGACATATCGTTATGTTTGTATTTTGGGAGGAATTTGGGTAATTATGTAGATTTTCAATGGTGATTTATTAGTTGTTGCTACAATAAATAGCTTTACATGCATAAAACTAAAAAAATAAGTCATATTTTTATGACATGTGGCTCCTGAATGCTCGTAATTTACGTGGCAACGGCCTATTTAGAGAGCTCTAAAAATGGGGTGCGCGTTAAAAAGGGAGTGCGCTTCATTTGCGACATTTACGGTATTTATTTGGGGAAATATTACTTCCTAATTTGATTTTGTCTTTGTGGTCTGTAGGTCTTTTACAGCCAGGATAATTACGTAGTATTTATGTAATTCACTCTTCTTGTACTTATGGCCGTTCTTTTTTTTGTGTCAAGTTTTTTTTTTCGTGTAGGTGTCATTAAGTCAACTGGAGAAAGTGTGATTGACTAAAGCCATTTTGTACGTTCTTGTTCACACTAAGTGAAAGCGACATCACAAAGTAGTTAGCAATTTCAAATGTATTTTCATTAAGAAAAGTAACAGACAACAAAGTAAAATTTTAAATCTTCACTTTCGCTTTTCGTCAGTTTGAGCGATTACAAATATTTCGTATTCATTGGAGTTTGTTATGGTATTAAGAAGTCTCTGGTTTAAAAATAAGAGGTTCCTTGATTTGGAAATCACATGATTCAGTTGGCTGATTTTAATTTAATAACCTTCAGGTTATTAATTAATAAAGCCACATGCATTTGCAAAGTGCATAATTCAGATCTCATTAATTTAGATCAACTACTTCCAGGATTGCATGACTCATAAAATCCCAGATCCATCAAAAGAGAAATACCAAGTCTATATTTAAAGCAGTAGGTAAGCGCAGGCGGACTACTGCAGGAGCAAAATCGATACGCAAGCTTCATTCCTGGATTTTGCCACCTGCCTAATGCTCAAACTAACGTAACAAGCTGTCAAACAACGTTTGAAATTCGATCGAAGCGATCGATATCGCATTTAACACTGATCAATAGAGCAAGGTAATTGAAGAGTTAAATATCACAAGGAGCATGTGTTGACTTGTACATGAAGTACATAAAGGTTTGATCACAAAGTTCCACGTGATGTTGTATTTCCAATTGTAATTTGACCAATAGTAAATGAAATGACTTAGATTGTTCGGAGTTCTGTGTGATTAGGAGTCGTTATTTCCTTGATCCAACTTTTTGTTGCGTCATGCTACGAGCTACGCGGTAAAACCTGTGTGTGAAATGGCAAAAAAAATAGCTTCGAATGTTTGATTTGATCTGCCGGATATTGGACCGTTATTGATGTCTTTGGAAATCACATTTCATGTCTCATGTGGCTGGAATGCGTCTCCCGGCTGACAGAGCGGAGTGAAGTCGTAAAACGACAGAACTTTGGAAAATGTCGACAACAGTGTGATTTGTAAAAAAAAAAAAAAGAAGAAGAAAAATGGTGAGTCTCGGAAATTAACATGCTTAAGTTTCAAATTGCACTTAACTAGGAATTCAGGACATATCAATTTGCTCCTGTTTATTGGGGATTTAAACTGCACGCCTTCCTGAATGAATGAATGATATCTTATAGCAGAAATGAAGAAGCAATCTTTTGGAATGTCGTATTGACGTACATGTTTTAAATATGTATGTCACTGATAAATCTTGCTGTGTCGTTGATGTCAATAGTCACCATCAGGACAGCTGTGTAATGTTGAAGGCGTTCAGTGGAAAAGAGCTGATCGATATGAGAAAAATATTAATTGTTTGCGGCGAATACTTACTATTTACTTCTGGAAATGGTTAACGTTATTTCTAATATTTCTTTTACTTGATCATTTTATCATATAAAAAGTTGCGATGAAGGTTAAGGGACTTGCAACATTAAAGATCTCCTAAATACAGAATAGAATGCAGCACTTCTTGTGCAAATATCGGGATCAGTAATAGCTTCTAAAACGTTTTCAGTCCACATCATAAAGGTTGTTATCTGATAAGGGTTTCAATATTCATGTACTTGACATTAAATATTGGATTGACTGGATCCCGCTCGTTGCAGGTTTAATGTTTAATGTCAATAGAGAAACCCCAGAGATTCACAGTTACTGTCGTTTGTAATTAGTCGTTGATTTATCGACACACCAACGATGTTAACCAATTGTTTTTAGTTAACCTTTGCTTTCTCTTGCTCAGCAGTCTTCGAGTTGGTTTGAGTGACAGAGAGTTCAGGTTTAGGATAGGATTGTTGATTAATATTGTGAAAAAAAAACCATTACACGCCTTAAAATTAAGTTTCATTGAATTATAATATTTTAGAGAATTCAATTGCTTATTTTATTTTGAAAAATATGCTCCCTAACATTGCCATCATTTACAATGTAATTATTTTCTTTGCAAACAAAGAAATAAACTGCAGTACAACGATGATTACACAGAAGAACGAGACAGTGGATTAGAATCGCTACAACTATCATTCACAATGTTAGATTCGCCAGAAGCAATCCTCAAACAGAGGATTTCCGAGCTCGAGAAAATGGAACAACATCAAAAGCAGCAGGTATTTTTTTACTTAACCTGATAAGAATCACGGATTTACGTGATGCTTTACACGCCTAAACGGTAGTAGTGGTCATAATTAAGATGGAGTTCACGGTGTAAGATTTTGGTGACGAAAGTTCTCATTTCTCCGTAAGCTAAGTAAATGGGAAAGATATTAGAGACGCGAGTTTTATTAAACGTAAGATTTTATGCTTCCGGTTGGTCTCTTATAGAGGCAGACAGTTAGACATGTTAGTTCATAAGTTTTTTGTAACAGATAATTGAGTTGGAGAAGGACAGAGAAGAACTCCATGAGATCGCAAGGCATGACAAAAACCACATCCACGAGCTCAGTGTGCAAAACAGAGAATACGAACTTTCCGACAAGAATCTTAAAGATCAGGTAAGTTGCATCTGTATTTTGTAGATATTTGAAAACTATTTTTACATCAAAGGACCAGAGGTAGTGTGATTAATGCAGATTGTGCAGTAATGGATTTACCCTGAATTTAACCTTACTCAATTAAAAAAATGTAACAAAAATTGTCCTTGTTTTACAGATAAATCGCCTTGAAGCATCAGAAACTCAACTACAACTTCAGGTTGACGATCTAGCGGATAAAACAGAAGAGCTGGAAGAACAGATAAAGGGCATGAAGCTCACAGAGAGGCAGTTGCGATCTGCACTCGTGAAGACCGAGAACAAAGAATCTGAACTCACAGTTCAACTGGAAAACACACAAGGAGAAGTTGAGGTTAGTACACAAATCTGGTACAAATCTTTTGTTTTATCTCTTCTGCCTAAAATGTGTAACCTTCCATATGACCTAATTTGGGAAGAAAAGGCCATGGGATTGGCCGTAGTATGCTCTACTGTATGACCTAGATGAATTGAGTTATTGTCGCCACTTTTTGTACTTAACAGCTACTACACGTCATTTGCCATTTACTCAATCGATTCTGTTTATCTCCTCGCTACTATACGTAGAAAATATGGATCCATGGGATCCTTTGGATGTTTGTTACATTCATCAAGTGGCCAAAAAGAATAGCGTTTCGTATTCAATTATTTTCACTGAGCAGCAAACACAGAACAAGTGGAAAAGGAAGGTGTCGGAGATTGAGAGCCACAAGGTAAACCTCGCTAACAAGGTGGAAGAGCTAACACTACGAGTGTCTGATTTGGAAGGATCAGAACTAACACTGAAGCGTAAACTAAAGGTTAGTTCTGCCTAATGACTTTCCTCGCTTCATTTAATTTTTGCTTCAGAAAATACAACACAAGTATAGTGAAACAGGTGTCGTTGTACAAACGTTAAAGTTGGGGATGCACGTGCGTGAAATAGCTGAGGAAAATCATTTTTTTTTTGTGTTTGTAATTGACAGGTTAAAACTATGGATTAAAAGCAAAATTTTAAAATAAGCGGCAGTATAAAAAGAAGCTAGTAGGTCAAAGAGTTCGTATTATTTTACTGAAATGGCCAACATTTTAAAAATATTTAAGCAGTGTAAATCCTGACATTTGATCAATACGAAAATATTTTACACAAGTAAATCGACACATGTGTGTTTTAAGACAGGGAGTCAGATGGGTGAATGTATTTTATTATGCCGTGCGTTTTGCAGTTCAATAGTGTAATATGGCACAGCTGGTTGATTGGAAGATTCGCATTTCCATTAAAATACGCAGATATTAAACGTACAGTATGTTGGAATGTAAATTATCAATAGTGTTATTATCGTCAAAACAATAAATCATCAGTACGTCACTCAGTTTTTTGGCATGAACAATACTACATGCAGTGCAATGTTGTTTTGTAAAACCTTGCACAGTAAACGGATAGTGTTTTTTCTTGGATGTGTTGTAGACTGCAACGGAATCGGATGAAGCAAACAAAGGGAAACTAACACAATTAGAAGAGTCGGAAAGTTATGCCTTATCCAGGGTTCACGAACTGGAGGCGGCAAATGAAGCTCTCTCTCAGAAAGTAAGTCACCTTTGTTACTCGACTGTGATGACAATATCAGCAAAATCTGTGCAGACAGAGATTAGTGAAGATAAGCTGTTGAGGAAAATTTCAACACATAATTGGATTCATGAGAAAAAAATGTGGATCTGAATGTTTGATCACTTATTTTCAGTTACGCAAGTTAGAAGAAGAAAAGGCAAGTCTCCTGTACGAATTGTCAGATTTGGAGACGACTCACATTGACGGACACGACACTGTGTACAAACTCAAGAGTTCACAGAGGCAGTTGCTGGAAGACTTAGCCAAACGTGAGGGCGCTGGTGCGCTCTTACAGAAGAAATTAAAGGTTAGTTAGTTTAGGGTAAATATTTACGGAAAAATCAAGGGGTTTTTAAACAAAAATTTCAAGGTACAGAAACATGTTTTATCATGAAGTACTGAACCAGACAGAATGACACATTCTAAAATGACTCGGCAATTGGTGGAGATTCATAATACGGGTAATACATGTGATGGTCTATGTGTATCGTACATCACGGTTTGATATGATAGGATATGATCACATTTTTCAACCAGCACTGAAAACATGTTATATCCGGATTCCTGAGTCTATTCAGAATCAAATTTAATAAATCTGTGTGAAAAGAAAGAAACTAGTTGTTGTTCAATTTTAAAAGTTTTATTTCCTCAGCACACAA